>DWPA01003635.1:0-13841 GCA_018251375.1 Calpodes ethlius
GCGTACAAGATTCACGTATTGCAAAATACTCCCACCAAACTGAGTTTCTGATCGATTCCGATAAAGACGATGTCTACAGCCAACATCCAGTAATCAGAGCGTGGAAACTGAGTAACTTGCTTCTATTTACACTACGAAGAAAATTGTTTCCTATACTACAGCCGTTACGACCCATTCTGCGATGAATTGAAAGTTCTCTCAACATAACACTTAACGCTATCGTACACACAAAAGGATATAAACGACACGTTTGAACTCATAAATATTTATTTTCAAACTTAAAATACTTGTAGGGCCTATTTATTTATGAAGTCATGAATTAATTTTTAAATAGTGGTTGACCTTATGTTATTGGACATGGAACCAGTTTCATATTTTTCTAAATTATATTTCAATAATTATGAAAAATATCTAAACTTAAACAATAAAAATAGAGTTTTGAGTCACTGATATATTCTATTTCAATTTCTTATCTCGTTTTATATCTAAATAACACTAAACAATAACTAAAAATCAACAATAAAATAATACGTAATTCACCTAACATTATAATACGAGTAGAATACCGACCTCAAGCGCAAGTGAGTTTTGGTTATGCAGGTTACCTTGTCCTAAAGCAAAATTTGTATTCTCGAGTTCCGTTACTCAAAGCTACCTGTCGCGTTCAACGACAAAAGGACGGACATATTCTCAGAAGACGATAGCGCGTTGTATTTTAAACGTTATCGTTGTGAGCACTCCGATAAGTCCACTTGCACATGGGACTACTTCTGTGCACTTCTGAGAAGCAGTCGTGAAGTTTAAGCTAATTAGCTGACCTTAGGTAGCTGCTTATTAATTCCCACGTCCCTACCGATTAGGACTCGTATGCGTTTTACGTTTAGTCGATTTCCTTTCGGCTTTATATAATCAGTGGTATTATACTTTAAGCATTAGTATAATGACGCTAAAAACCGCAACAGTCATAAAATGTAGTCATATTTGAAAGAAACACACTTTCCCCGTATTTTGTATAATAATGAGATAGGTAACCCCTTACATTGTCTAAAAAATACATTCCTATACTTACGTTAATGACGACGCTTGTAAATACAATACATTACATACGTACCACAAGAGTACACATTTTTATTCTTTACTTTAAGCTAACATGATATTAACTAAGGAACACTTATAAGTCTTTTAAGCGAATGAATTAAAACATTATTCCTAGTCTCAAGTAAAGTGAAAGATTTAGTATAACATTTAGCATTTTAACGCTCGGAATTTGATGTCACCGTTTTCCAAATGACAGCCTAAGTAAGTATCAAATAACGGAATTGAATGACATTAAACTAACACGCCCAACATTCTTGTAGTTACGTTATTGTCTTCTCTCAATGCAAATTCAATTACGTATTAAAAGGTGATAAGTGAAGGTCAAATAAGAAGTAGTGGCGAATTGAATTTCAGATTTTATATATTACATGTTTTAGCATAAATTAGGTCGTACATATTTGTACACAATTAATTTTTTTCACGTAATAAATACACCTCAATTAATAGTAGACTGTAACGTTTTACTGACACTCGGCGCCGTATCGTAACATTTAGCAACAAGACCTGCAAACTAATGTTATAACACTTATAGCATTACTAGGTAACTAACATTCTTGATGGGGCACGAAACTATGCTTGAATGTCTCATTAGATATTATGACTGATTTTTAGGACATTTAAATAATGATTTATTGATGTAACCTACAATCTGTACGAATTCATCTGTAATATATATAAAGACATAATACACTCGTGGTAAGTACTTCTTAGTGAGCTCGATGTTAAATATGAGGGAATAATTACTTCCTGACTAGTAGTTGTATTACAGGAGCAGGACTGTTTATATAATGTACTGAGCCTAAGAGCTATAGACAACACGTAGAACAAGGCAAATGAAGACAGGTACCTACACACTTGGCGCCTGATAAAATATCACTCTAATAACTGTCTAAACAAGTGGGGTTGAATGAACTCAACTATCTTTTTTCGTACAAAGCTCGTTCTTTTGTATTCAGCACGACAAGTTTCACTTATTATGGATTCAAAGGACGACACTTAAAAGGAAATATTGTCCGATGTCCAATCACTTACTCATTGTGTGAACAACGAACTTTGGGCAAAGATATTTTTTCAAAGTAAGATTGAAATGAAAAGAACTAAGATAAAAAATATTGCTTCGTAGAATAGTTGCATAGCATTACATCGCCCGTTATTTGGTTACTAATGGACACATGACAATTGACTTTTAATAAGGGATTAGAAATCACGTTGGTACGATGTGAGATAACAAAAAAAACGTAAAATCCAGTATTTAAATAGCGTTGTTATTGAGAAACAATTAATGAATGTCCAGTGGAGTGTTAAGGCTGCGGTTTCGTTATCTAATAGTTATTGAGTGATTTATGCGATATAAGTTTATGGTCAGGTCAAGAGTCAACATTAAGGTGTTACGCGTCGAAGCTACCGGGCCGATAGCGCCGGATTGGGCGTCCGCCAAGGCAATTTGCATCGCTACCCATTTCGGAACATCGCCAAGTCTAGCCGAACAAAACCACAGAGAATTACTCTCCATTCCAATAATAATTAAAGCATACATTTCGCAGAGACGCACGCTGGCCGTTATGGAGCTTATAAAACATTGGTCCAGCTCGCAATTAAGAAACGATGTGCAAGTCTATTTGCCGACGCGGAAGAGACGGCCCGCTTGCAATGGCCCATCGCGGTGCGGAGCGAGCGGCCCGGTGAGCAGAGCCAAGCCGCCGACTGTCTAAATTAATACCTTTGATATTCGAAATATCAATATTTTCAGGAAGCTTATGAAGTGTTTCAGTGCACATCCACGGGGGCTTCCGTGTTGGCAACCCTGACGTACAGTAAACGTACAGTACAGTAACTTATCCGAGGATCACCATAACGTACGTATAATTTTTTGATAGTAACTTTGCATTATTATGTCTGTAGAGAGCCTTAATTCTATAATATATGACTATCAAGAACTAGTAAATTTAAATATATTACATATACGTATAAATCCAGGAAAAAGTGTTAATTTCTTGTAACATGTTCGCTAATGAATTAGATTATGAATTTTGGGTAAATAAGATAAAGAGAATATTCCCAAATTGAATTTCGAAACGTATCGTTTAAATGAGTTAAGTCGTGTTGTTTATTTACGAGGTGGCAAAAGCTTTGATGTCGCATTGGCTGCCGTCCACTGGGCTAGGCGGGCGGCGCGGCGCGTCGCGACGTCGCCCGTCGCCGTCGCCTCCACGCAGGTATCACCAGTACTACCTACGAGCTAATCTTCATAAATCATGTCACCTGTTACATAATTCATAAATGTAATCTTTAGTTTGGGAGCGATCATCCATCATGAACGCTCGACACTACAAATTCTTTACAAAGCCGCGTGTAATTGAATTGTATATTTCTATCGTGAAGGGTTAAATATTATTTACGTATTTTTTTGTAACTTAATACCACGCATGATTGTACCTACTTATATATATACATACGTAATAAATAAGCAATACTTGAGTCTTTTCGCACTACTCGTCATCTTGGGTGGTACATCACAATTATATTATTTTATTGTAGATGTAGATTTGAGAATAATTACAAAATCATTCGAAATAAACAAATTAGTAAACATATAATATTACTAAATTAAATGTATTATGTTTAACACGATCGGTGCTTATATAATAAAATAAAGATATAAGTATTACCCCAACCATTAAATAACCTTTACATCGTCCCATTTTAGAAACAAAACAATAATCACAGCGAGTTATTTTTTTATATATATCCAACATAAAATATAAACAAAATATACAGATAAATGAAGAACGGATGCAATATAAACAATCAAAAGTGGTGTAGGTAAAATTTCAAAGTGTCAAAACCATTATCTTTCAAAAACTCTCAGAGCAATTAAGTTACTATACATCATCTAGTAATTCAGATACGTATGGTTTTATTTCTGATACATCATGGCGGTCCTCCTTTATTCACGAAACAAATGTATTTTGTACTGTTATCAACATGTTCAACTAATCGATTAAATTCTCATAAATATCGTTATCTTGTTCTGAGAAATAATAAAGATAAAGCGAATTTTAAATTAAAGGACTTAGGGGACACAACTTCACGTTTTTTCTTTTCCTACAGTTTCTCATACTTTTCTAGTAAATTATATTTGTACGGAATTGTAATATTATTCGATATGAAATTAAAAACTCATTTTCCGGAACCTTAATAGGAACCAAATTTAAATTGCTAATCGATAAAGATTCTGCTCAGTGTATGTCAAAAACCAGAAGCAATGTTTTCGCCCACACTCCCAAAATGAGCTGACTTAGGGCTGCGCTATACTCAAAATACTCAAATGGATATTTCGGTACTGATAATTTTTAAACGTGCTTTCTGACAAGGTTTTATTTTCAAAACAGGACACCTGTTGGTAAGCAGACAAGACCACCCTTGAAACAATATAAAGATAAACACCCCGAGTATGACAGTTAATATATTTACAAAAAATGCAATTATCAAATTAGTTCAGTCATTGTCTGTAGTACAGTATCTTTATAATTTGGTTAATTAACGCATTCATAATAAAATATACTTATTTATTTCACATTTCAAAAATATGAATTTCAAATTTACTTAATAAAAAATTGTGTAACAATTGCATTTAAATCTAAACGGCACCTAAACCGTAAAAAAATGAATTGACATAACAAAACAGGTAAACTGCCCTATTTTTTTTATACTAAAAGACTGAAATGTGGCATCCCTAGCATCACTAACGCAAGTGACGTAGCTTACCTACAATAATGGCGGCGGCGCGGCGCCGGCGCCAGTCTAGCGCCCATTTCAGATTATCGATACAATTATTCCAATCGCTTCACCAGGATATGAGCATTAAGGCAACATCTGTTCGAATCGAACTTTCATAAATTATATTTTCATTTATAAAATACAATAAAAATATCAAAAATATACCGCTCCTATCTTCAATATTATTTCAGTCGCAGTGTTACGTATTAAGCAACATGTTATTGTTATGCATTATCTTTGATTGAGTCAACTAATTTAATCCGTTGTTAATTATTAGTCTGTTCCAGATATGTTATTTTAGATTGCTAATCACGCATATATTATTATTTAAATAAAAGTCTTTAAATATATTGACATAGAAATTCATAACGTGACTACCTGTGCCACTAGGAAGCTATGATCAATCGTATCTACAATACGAATATGACGAGAATAGGGAGTATAGAAGAATATGAATGACCTCAATCAATCAATTAATTCATATAAATGTTTGTTCTCAGATCTTTGATGTATGTGTGGACTCATATGTGTGTTTCCATGTCAACCGCAATCCTAGTATTCCGATGTATGAATGTATGTCTACTACGTGTAATTTGTATGGATAACTTATACTTGCGCAAAATTTTCTATTTAAATAACAGTAATAAGACAAGCCCTACATTGCATACTCTACATTACCATTATAAATGCATTACTGCTGTTATTCAAAGTACACGTATAGTGAAGCACGTACCAAATTGTTTGTATCGTTCAAAAGACGTATATATTACTTTGCAAAGACTTCTTGATAAATGCACTAAAATAAATAACTGGGATTTTCAGTCAGAAATTGTTACTTATAAATTTATCATAAAAACTGAGAAAGTATTGATTCTTTCATCGCATCTCTACATATACGTGTACGGTAAATTTTAACTGAAATTAAATTATTCTTTTTGTATGTATTTTCTCTTTGCTGATTATAATTTACCGGTTTATATAAGTATTAGTTCTCCAATAAATAATTACGCATCAATTTTCTATGGACATAGCAAAGCCGTATGTTTATTTCTTACGTATATCGAAACTAATATTAGTGCAGTTCGTTTCCCTAATAAAGTAAAATAATAAAAAAAAACTGCAACGATGGTAAATATACATTTTATTTTTTATTTTATACGTAATTATTTAACGAAGTATCAAAAACAATCAATTACTGTGTATGTGTGTGTTTAGATATTACTGTGTACTGCGTCTACTGAAAACTACCAGTACTATAAAACAATTCTCTCTCATGTTTTCTTTCTTTTTTCTGTCTTTTCCGTCAAAGCATTAATCAGTGTTACCTTTTGTGTTACTAATGTCCATTGGCTGGGATAACCATATACCATGAAGTGACGTATTAGATCGTTTGTCGGCTATTAACATATAAAAACTAATCAATTGTGTGTATTAAAAGACTTAGTGGATTATCTACCTCAGCGCGACAGCCTTAAAAAGTTTTCTACGGGCTTTCATAATATTTTTGTCGAAAGATAAAGATTAAATATTATTCTTGATAATGAACCTTCCGGTTTATATGTACGAGTTATTCAAACCATATAACAATTGTTTCAGCGTCGGCTGAGCCTGTGATTATATACTGCATTCTCTGGTAACTTAGTAAGTTAGGTAGTAGGAGACTAATGTATTTCCAATACACGCAATGTATTTCCGAGAAATAGTAAGGATTTAGAATAGAATCATATTGAAATATAAAAAAAGTGTGTTCTATTGGAAATCAGAACATAATGCAGTATTTCCAATGAGCAAATTCTGAGAACCGACCTCAAAAGTAATAACACGGGAAAAAAAAAAATTTCATTGATTACCATCACGTACTTACCATTAAGTGATATTTCTGCTTGACTTCTGATTCTATAATATTTTTTTACTATGTATATACAAGGAGACTATGAAAACTATTCAATTATTGTTGTATGTATCATTCATTCTTTCTTTTCACATTGCACTAGCAACTTCGCATGTTCTATTTACCTTTCAATTTATGTTTTACGAATATGTTCCATGATTTGAGCAGATTAATAAAATAATTAAATATGAAATATATGTTGACTAGATATATAAATTACCATCGCACGCTCTGCGTATACGCATCACTATACAATAAGAAAAATATTCTGCTAGCATTTCGAATCATGCACCTCAATATATAATTTAATTGACAGCTAGTTCTATAATAAATACTATACCAAGATATAAAGTAATATCAAGTTAATGACCTAGCCGTTCCGTTTTAACAGGTTAAGAACCTAAAACAGATGTTAGTATAGGCCGAGAGACCCATATGTCATTCCCAAGGAAATCCTGCGTCAAAAAACGGACAGTGCCATAAAAAATCTACTCGTCATTTGCTAACGTGACACGTAACATTTTGAACATAGTCGCACAATTTTAATGGCAAATGAACTGAAAATCCTCATTCGACTTGAATAAAAAAATTGCCTTCCTTTTGGAGATTCGCAAAGGTTTAAAAAAATTTTTGAACAATTTAGGACATGAGAAAAGTGCTAATCGACTAAACCTGATAAATTACTCAGTTGTATAGGGTTACAATACCATATCGCAAAATGTGTTGCATTTCCATAATATTGTAAATAAACTTTTGCCAGCATTATTTCTTTTATAAATGGGGTGTCTGAGAGGGATAATGGACAATACCAATACGTTATTGCTTGTTACCATTGTCCTTAAGTGTCACTCGCTCAATAAGTCCTGGTCAAGTATAAAAAGTTGACCTTTCTTCCCGACAACCTTTGGGGAAAAAAGGTCCTTAAATGGCGTCCACGTCTCGGAAAAAGGAGTGTAGGTCACCCCGAAACCAGATGGACTGACGACCTAAAGAAGACAGCGGGTATTCGCTGGATTCAGGAGGCTCATGACCAGCAGTGGACCTTTAAAGGCTCTTATATAGATAGATAGAGTATAAAAAATCTGTAAACATAATTGATTTGTTTTCTTCCTCAGTGTTGTTTGTTACGTTTGCACCAGTCCTCAGGACTTTTCTAAGGTTATCGGGCATTTTGTCAAGAATTTTCTAGTTCCTTCTGGTAACCCTAGATGAAGATAACGCATACTCAACATATACATGGGTGTGTCTCCTGGATGAGCTTTGTCATGTTCGCGTCGCAATCAAACGGCAAATCTGTAATCTCACGTAGCAAATTCACGGCTGATTCTATCGTAGGATTATTATTATGTAATACAATAACAGCTGTCATTTGTTTTTTGATATTTATGCATACAATAAGTCCATTAGGTACATCAGCCAAATATGACTCTTCGAGAAAAACAGTTATTAAAGAAATAATAACGACAAATACCAAATAAAACGTCAATCTCAAGATTTTTAGTACAAACTTCTCCACTTTGTTTCAGTTTCCCGTATTGTTCTTGCTACGGCTGTGAATCATTTAGACTGAGTTTATCAAGTTTTATCATTAAGTATTCACTGACGAAAGGTGTATGATCGCGATAAGATAGTGGATGACGGCAACATGACTTTAACATAAACTTAGGAGGTAATACTACTGATTTCTATGTTTCGAGAATTTACATCGTACTCTCTTTTTACATCTCTGGCCATAGCAAGGAAGTTAAACATTAAAATAATAAGAAAAATCAGCTCCAACTTATGTATTGAAACCAAGAGCCTTATTTGTTAGTATATGTTATCACAGGAAACCAACAGCGCAACAGCCTTCTAAACATATTTTTAAACATTCTGCTCAAAATACAACTTCAAGCAACATGTTTCCAGCCAGTTTAGCAGAAGTAGCGGTGATGCTACTTTCGGAATTATTTATTTGGGACGTGCAATATATCGTGAGTATAATAGCTATGTTCTTCAAGAAATTTTGTTTTTTAAAACATATAACTTTAATATAGATGGATTTTAATGGCCAGAAAAGTCAACGGAAAGACAATTAGTACTATTTTGTTAAAATTTTGCTTTTGTGACAGTGATAATTATTTTTGGAACCTTACATATTTAGAGGTTTTTTTACTCATATGGAAAATTTTTTTTTGGAGACTTGCTTGAAATTTCATTTCTTCTAAATTATAGGAAAAGGGTACTTCGGACTTATTAAAATCTAACCTGCAAATTAATGCACGTGATTCTAAGAAAATGGATTATTATTTTCATGTTGAGCTTTACTACAAAATCATAGCGGATCCTTCTGAAGAAATGGCTGTTACTGTTGTTTTCTAATTAAGTACGTACTTTATTTAATTCGCAACCCACAAATCCATCGAGACACAGAAACCATAGTAAATACGAAACGGCTGCTTATACGATGTTTTGCAATTTAATTGTGACCTGATAGCACCCTATTAGGCACACGAATAATGACTATACTGTAATTACTTTTGCATAATATTGTATTCAAATTGTCAAGCATTGATTAAAATCTCATAAACCTTTAACTTGCATGATCAATTTACTATATTCTGTTAATAACTAATTAGGTTAAAGATATTAACTTATAAAGAAATCATTAATAACTTTCGCAAAGTATTTCATGTGTTAATGATTGCTAAAGAGTAGCGTATGGTAATCGTTTGTATTGTAAGCTGTGACGTATTTGTTTGATGCAAATAAATAAAACTACATTATAACAACTAAGGTATTATAGGTAAATGCCTAGTAGAATCAAGTGTCCGACTTATGATTCTGTAAGCGTTAGGGTTATTTTGCAGACAAAGGAGACCACCTCAGCGATACACTCACTCCGAGACGACGACGCCGAGTCGAGACTACAACAGGTACTTAGGTATAATAGCTATAAGCTGTGAGATAGGTAATATCATTATCGTCGACATAGATATGGAAAGGTACTACAACAATGAAACTGATAAATAAGACATCGTACGAAATAATGTAACAAATAAACATGACCGTTTATACAATTTCGTAAGATGTTTTAGGATGAGGTTTCTTTTAGATCCATAAATAATACGTCGCCCAAAAAACATAGGTAAACCTGAAATTGAACTATAGTTAATAGCTCTTGGAGGTCTTACCAGGAGTTAATTTGCTCTTGTTTCCATTCAAGGCACAGAAAGGCCAATGACATTGGTGGAGTATTTTAGGAACGGCAATCCAAAACACCGTTGGTACTTACCGTACTGCACTTACGCTAATGCATAATTTACATTATGTAAAATGTGATGGAAATAACTTACTTGAGATAATATATCTGTCCCTCGGGTGTGCGAGCCTGTTCCCACCCAGCGGGGAGAGGTCCCAAGTCGTCGGGGATATGTGTGACGACATCGTACGACCTTTGCTTGGCATGTTGGTGGTGGAGCGGCGGCTGCTGGCTCTGCTGGCCGGCGGCGTAAGTCTGCTGCAGGCTGGCCGGTGAGGAGTGCGCTCGAGAGTGCGCCACCGGGGCGGCGCCTGTCGCCGACGACGATCCGAACGCTGAGTCGGCCGAGTTTTCTCGCGAGTGAGACACAGATGGCGATTTGGAACCGGTCGACGGCGGGTTAAAGAACGACTTTGGAAGCTGTCGCATACGCAGAGGCACCTGTAGCGGTCGTTTCGAGTCCGGCTTGAGCACTGTATCGAATAGCGACTGCAAAACGGAGTCGGAATCCTGGTCCACCCGGAGGACCAGGTTCGATTTCTGTTCACCGTCCGAATTGAGAGCCATGTTTGCGTCGGACCGAAGTAATCTCGAAACCGACCTGGCCCACCGCAGTGACACAACACTGGCACGCGACGGGTTGGCGCGGCGCCACCCGACGTACTCGTGGTATAGCGCTCGGTGCGCGACTGAACTGACGCACGCCCCGCCCGCGCCACCGCTCCCTGCCCACGCGCACCCGCCGCGCCGCACCTCGCCACCCGCGCGGACCGGTCTTCGAGAACGATGCCCCTCAACCCGCTTCGCTCACCTACCTTGTCTGCCTACTATCCTTCACTCGCCATGTAACCATGACACGGAGCTTTGTGCAACCACGCAACCCATCACCATTACATGGGATAAATCCTCAGTAGAGTCTGCCTACACTGCCACCGGCAATGAACAAGTTTATTTGCACCTGATTCAACTGACTACATAATGGAAGGTGCACGTTAACCTAAAATATGTAAAGAAGAACATTTAAATATGACGAATTGAACAATGGTGTTATCGTCAAAGAATAATACAGGTGGGTCGACAAAGTTATATCCAGATCATCCCCGAAATCGCAACCCTCATTTGATTAAGTAACATTAAACCGGAGTTTAATTCATTGATTAAAATAAGTAGGTTAATTGTGATATTGAATGCCACAAAGATCCATAAACTCTCTAAATTTATTAATTTAACCCAATACAATGATAATCCTGCTATATCATAATTATCTCACAAATTTTATAGTAAAACATATCAATAAGCTGTTCAGTATATTTTGGAAAAAAATAATGATATAATTTGTGATATCATAAAAAAAAAATCTGTAAGTCGGGATTCTCGTAAACCAGTTGTATGTGTTAATACTGCAGAAACGGTTGATTTTACAAAATACAAAATTGAGTAGATGCTTAGTAAATTGTAAAAAGTAATATTTTCTTCGTTGGAGGAGAACATTAGAGAACTGCGTAATCGAGAGTTTTTAAAGTACTTAAAGAACTTTATGAACTCTGTTAACTAAAATTGCAGCTAATATGTAAACAGCGAGTAAGACTGTGCCTATTACCTGTCTAGGAAAAAAAGTCCCCAATGTAGAAATAGTTAACAAGAAATGATATTTATGATCCAGATGAGTTAAGTAGGAACAAAACATGGAATGACTTTATCCCCAAAGTAGGAACAGAGACTTTAAAAACTCATGGTATGGTCTAAAACAACTAGGAGTAACATGACAAACATCCGCGTGTTAAAGACTCTGAAGAAAAAGCCATTTTGAGTTTAGTAAACCGTTTTATTTGAAGGTATCGCGGTCTAATAACACAATATAATTTTACCCTAAAAGCGCAACCACGTGTCACTACAATAATAACATCGACTGCAGAGTTATTAATAACAATTTCATTATCGAAATCTTAAAAAAATATGAATACTGTAATATGAAATATATGTTTTTTTTACTAGAATCTATTGAAGGCTTTTGATTGCGTTTGATTTCATAAAGTTAGATGAAAAAATACATTTATTATATTCTGAACAAACCACTCTACAACCACTTTTCTTAAAAATAGAGCGCAGTAAACGCCTCACGGAAATTGATATATTTTATTTAAATCTAAATACATGTATCGGGTGGCGTTCCTCAGGGTATTATTTTTGGCCTTTTATTAGATTCATTTGTATCAATTATTTTTTAATTATTGAAATTAATTAAAGATCTAGTTTAATATCATATTGAAGAATTGTATAGATCTTTCATTTCTTTGTCAGTTAATGATTTTTACAATTCAAATTAACGACAAAGAATAAACACATATTGGATTTTATTTGAATGTCCTATAATTTTGGTTACGGTTACAGAGTTTATAATACGTCTGATTGAGACAGATGCACGTGATGTATTGTTTTTAGTCACTCTAACATTGCATTCAGTGCACGTTCACACGGTGACTACACGGTGCGTTTTTTTCACGTATGCGGTCGGCATTCGACCGACGCGACGGTGGACTATGCACGTATGGATGTCGCGTCTTCTAAACAATGTTTGCGTTTTCATGCACTTGTCGGTTGTCGCTGCAGTCAAGTTCGACCGTATATAAGTGTAAATTCGGTTTTCTGTTTCACCGACAACGCATCGGTAATGCCGTAAGTGTTTCTGATGTAGCTCTGCTGTTTGTCGACTGATTATAGCCAAATATATAAATATGTAAGATTAACATTATACTTTATTTAACGAAACATATTAAAACTGTAAAACACAACCTAAAGTGCGGAATACACCAATATTTATTTTAAAGATGGTATAACTTACCTCCCTGTTTGATAATCAGCCTTAAATCAATTTAAAGGTAGTTTGATTCAATTGAAATTCTAATTGTAAGATTTTACCTCTTAAACTAATAAACAAAGTTGCAAGTTACATAAAAGCGTTTAAAAATACGAAACTTAATACAATAATAAACGATATTATGTTAATAAAAATTTAGTATATGTAATTTATTAGATCTTAAAGACTATTTCATGAAACATTGGATTATGTTGATTCGTTACAGATATATTATATTACACGTCCAAAATAGTGACATGGTGTAACTTCCATGGTTATAGCGCACTCGTCGCCACCAACCAGCTATGGGTATGATCTACAACATTACATACTGAAACTTCGATTTCCAATAAATAACTTAAACATAATTACATCAGACCTTCCATACCTAGATAAAAACAAAAAGCTATAAGATGTTATTTCCAAATATTATACAAGAAACTTCTGATAAAAGAACAAATAATTAATAAAAAGTATTGCTATCATAGATGCAGACTTCTTTTTTTTTGTATTTTATAAATGTATTAGTATTGTATTTACACTCAATGCGAATGTAGTCTTGTCATCATAAAAGTAATTGTCGGGGATTCTCCGATAAGATTTGTCGACTCGTCGTTCACGGAAGGTTTTTTTATGCAAACAACTGACAAAAGAGCAGACAAGCCAACTGATGGCAAGTGATCACCACTATAGAAAGAAAAAAAAAAGCAATGAACATGTTTTGCAAAAATGTTTTTTCTTGAACGTTACGCAATTGCAATCGCAAGTTTACACCAATTCATTAGGGTTTGCTACGCAAACGACCCCCTTATACATGATGTTCACGCTCACGTTCAGAAAATATATGGGAATTACATTTATTTTGACGGCTCCCTAGCCTATTTGGTAATGAGTGATCCTGCCTGCGAAGCGAGGGGCCCTGGGTTCGATTCCCGGCCGGAGCAGATATTTATGTGACAGATAAATATTTGTTC
>DWPA01003636.1:0-13838 GCA_018251375.1 Calpodes ethlius
GTGATTCAATTAGTAAGCAACAGTTTAATTTATGTAAATAGCCAACGAATGAACACACGCGCTACCTGCTAACACACACTCTCTTACACGTGGCCAACGAAGAAATAAGAGAAAATAAAATACCTGTTCTCAAACAATTGAAGATCAGAAAGTATAAACCTATTATCGTTATGAAGTACAACCGACGCGTTTCGCTGGAGTAACGTTCTCAAAGTATTATTGACTTACGCTCTCGAACGGGTCGTTCACCAAGCTTGCATTTACGGGTTGTATTACCTTTGTGACCAGGGTTGCCAGTATTTTTCATGCGATTAAAGTACATTTCTTATCCAAGGTAAGAAAAATTGTACATAGTTTCAAAATAAAGTACAATTTATTTTTCTTTTAGCTTTTTATAAGTTTTATCTCCTTTTTATCACTGCGAAACAATTACAAAGCATCTTTATCGATTATCGACGAAAAATATCAATTTTACAATCTTTATCATTAATATAGTCGCTGGGTGACCGAGCTTTGCTCGATGTTTTTTGAAATTATATTTACTTATAACAATGCAAATTAATTACCGATGAAGTATGAATAATATATTTTGATCTTACCGATATAAAAAAAAAATATTTTTTTTCTCACAAACACAAGAGAAAAAATTAAATTAACAATCGTACCGAGATTTGTACCCGGGCTTTTTGAGTTTTAAAGCGCCCGATCTCCCGACCGAGCTATTCTAACTTTGACAATGAAGGCGAAATTTAGCTTTGTATTCTAATGACATTTTAGAAGGGTCGAAACACGGTTAAAATGACATTTTCTGAAAATAAAACCTAGCTAGACCGATTTATTGCCCCCGAAACTCCCAAAATACAAAACTTTCAATAAAATCGATATATATATAATATATATATCTCAACGATCTCGGAAACGGCTGCAACGATTTTTTTGAAAATTTGTATTCAAAGGGCTTCAAAATGTATTTTTTATGTATTTTCATTTAATAAAAAATCTCGTTCAATATCATTATAATACAAAGCTAAATTTCGCCGTTACTGTCAAAGTCAGAATTACTCAGTCGGGAAATGTCGCTTTAAAACGCAGGAAACCCGAGTTCAAATCACTGTCCGATTATTTATTTTATTTTTTCTTTTATTTTCAAGTTCCTTCTTTTTGTAAGAAACAATATTTATGTTGGTAAGATCAAAATATATTATTCATATTTCATCAGTAAGTGATTTGCATTGTTATAATTCCAAAAAAACATGATGTACTAAGAAAAAACGTCGAGCATAGCTCGGTCATACAGGGACTTTATTTATATACTTACAGAGTGAACACATGAGACAAGCTATTTACTCTTGCGGCTGGGAGGAACATCCAAGTCCACGAATAAGAAAGATAGTTATTTTCATGCTGACCAGGACCAATAAACCTATGGTTCTTCGCACTATATTTTTCTCTTTAAGCCTTGACACATTTGCTGAGGTGAGCTACTTGTGACAAATATCGCATAAAAACGAATTAGTTTAAAGTGAATTCAGATACGAGTAATTTTAATGAAATTAAAATAATTTTGAGACTTATCGTTTAGAATTTATTTTGAGATATATCATAGTATTTAATAATTAATATAAGTGTTAGGATGTTAATAAGTAATAATTTTATTTTGTTACTGTTGTATAAAAATCCGCATTAACTTATGTTAGAGGCTTCAAAGATATTGCAGTCAGTTTTATGTGTTTAAAACTTTAAACAAAACAAGAAACAGGGAAAATAATAGTAGTTTCATGACGTTTTGTATCCATCCAATCGCATACATATCTGCAATATGAGATACGAGTATGTTATTGAAGCGTTGTCGGCCAAGGAAAACTTTGGGGACGCACTTTGTTCAAGTGGTTATCAATCTGCAATCGACACATGATATATTTTTCACGGAGCAAATAATAAAGAGTGTGTAACAATGTAATTTAACTTAAGTACCTTTTTTCCAGATGTGTCGTCAAGCATACGCTATATACAACATAATTAGTGCATTTTGGGTCTAGACAATAACTCTCTATGACGTTAGACAGAAGTTGGTTATGATATTAATACGAAGTATAAAAACCAAAACTCTCATATACCTATAAACGAAATACAATTGAGTATCTTATTTTAACAGTTACATACAGTTTTTCTAACAGTTACAGATACATTATTGTGAATGGAGACTCGAGCCCCGCAGTGAGACAGTTATAGGTTGGGATGATGATTATGAAATAAAATAGTTATGTAGCTTTATTAATAATCTAGCTTTCTAAAAAGTACATTGAAATTTTCAACAATACATTGTTATCTTACTGTTTCTTTTACTCACAATAAATAAAGCTATATACTACACATTACAGTCGTATCTTTATTTATACTACTATAAACCGATTAAAGAAATATTGAACCACCGGTAACAAACGATTTATACAAGTCGGAAACAAATATAACAAGAAGTGTTTTACGACATCGTGTAAGGAGTAGGGTGATGCTGTATTGAATTGATCGATTCGGTTGCTTCGCTCATACTTAGTGGTAGCTTCCTTTAGAATATGTTTTTCAAAACGAAGCGTGTGGGTACTCGTAAATCTACTATACTTCAATTGGTGTTCTAATGTGACGCAGCATTCAGAAAGTTGAAAATAGTATAGCCCTGTTGAAAAACCTGAAATATATAAAATATTATGTACTTTAAGTAGTTACTTATATTGTTCGTCCAACTGGTTCTAAAAGGAAGTTAATTATTTAATGTATTTTGAAGTCATGTTAAAATACATTGTTTACAATCTGTACCTACTGAGACGATACTTTTTCCATGGAGAAAATTTATAAAAGGATTATCTACGATGGAAATTTTACTATAAAACATATATACACATAATTTTACTATAATACATATACACTTATGTTATTACTTACATCAGTTAAAGTGTCTAAGCAAATGGTACGAAATATGGTACGAATAGCCACCAGGCGCGCAGCTCTCAGCTGAATGATGAGCAATGTGGTCAAAAGACGCTTGTGTTTGAATAAATGACTTTCCCATCCACACATGTATACTGCTAGACGCACGTTTTCTCCCTGGTAGAACATTATTATGGTAAGTGACAATCTGTAGGTGAGTAGCGACGTTATGGACGCGAATGTTCGTACACGAACCTTGTTTCTTATCATAATGCACTGGAAATCGAGAAATAGATTCCTAACTTTGTGTTTGCCTAAACCTACAATAGAAATGTCCAATAGCATAATAAAGAGGAAACGTGGTTCCCCGTGATTTTATACCTTTAGTTGCCTAAACCAACGTTGCTCCCAAATAAACAAGACTTTACGGTTACCAATTTCAAGAACATCGATTTCAGTTGCCCAATTTGAACTGCAGATGTTTACAATATGCCATAGTCTATCCGTTCATCTCAATAGCCCGGTAACAACACAGTTTCCTCTTTCGAAATAGTTGCTGTGCACATGGCGGAAGCTATCTTTGAATATATCAAATTTTGTAATGGAAAATATCCAACTGGTCTATGTTTATTGGATATATCAAAGCATGATTTTTAAATTATATACCTCTCCATACATAATTAAATGCACTCAAACCACAAACAGCCGCAACCGGAAATATATATTTAATAGTCATATTCATGTTTGCCCAGACCGAAAATTCAAACAGTGACCTCTGGCTTGACAGTCTGGATTACTACCTACTAGTGGACAGGGCCTGATGAAACAAGCAATATTTTATTGATAGAAATATATAGCAGTAAATTTGCAGCCACTTCTATTTAGGTAGCTGCCTTACAATCCTCATTGAATAATACAAATAGTTAGGTATTCTAGTAATATTACAAATGCGAAAGTTTGTGAAGAGGTTTGGATGTTTAGCTGTTTGTATTTCCATCATGTCAGACCATAACTTGGCCAGGTTTAGGAAACATTCCCAGCGATAATTAGGACATTCATATATTTGTGTCTAAATCACTCAATAACGGTTGAATGAATTTCAATGAAACTTGGCACTCGATCAGACCATGTCCAATATAATAAATAATCCTGAAAGAAGTTCCTTCAGGATGAATCAGATTAGGTATGTGTGGTTCAAGTTACGTAAATAAATTACAATAGAATGTGAAATTTTATGAAATCCCGTGTTATGCAATCACTTATCGCCAGAAGCTAGTACAATTAGGTAATATTAGAATCTTTGGTATGATAACCGTCTAGATCGTGAAGATCTCTGGTTAGCAAGGAAGGCATGAAATCCCATTCCTTTAGCGATCTCAGGCTTTCTTTCAATAACAAAAGCAGAAATAAGTTTTTTACTAATGTGTAGATGCGTGATAGTGTTTACATGAGATCGTATTCGTTTTTAAGTTTGTATTTGTTGATGTGGCTTTTCTGTCGTATTCCGTGCGCTCTTTCTGTGTTTAGTTCTTTAATCAGACAAATTAACATGTTTTTATTATGTAATGGAAATACACAAGTTGCAAGCGCCTACCATTTGAAACATCGCAATGCAACAAAACGTTACGTTGTACATCAATTCGCTAACTTGTAATTCTGAGTTATACAATAATATAACTTACTAGAGTAATTGAAAACAATATTCGTACCTTGTAGCATAATCGGAGGTGAACAAAATGTCTTTCACCGCCATTGGCCCAATGAGAAGATGTCAACAACAACAAATATTTAAATGTTACTTGAAGTTGCTTCACTCACTGAATCACGTACAATAAACTCAAGCTGTCTAACTTCACACATTCATGTGGGTACTTGACCTTTAATTATATATTTATAAGGAGTAAATATATAGTTACCATGTCCATAAGCTTGTCACCGTAATAACAAGGAATGCTGCTGATTATTAAAGCCCCAACAATTATAGTAATAAACTCTATTCTAAATTCGCCAAGCTGATAAGACTGCAACAAACAAACAAATGAATATTCAGGAATATGTTTAAGTAATGCTGTCAGTCAGTTTTCACCATCCTTGCATGCGAGTTTAGTACCAATAACCACATAATTATGTAGCGTTGCCGCACTAAAATATGTTTTTTATTTGCGGAAAACTAAATTAAATAAAGTCATTAAATACATTAAATATGAAAATACGTACCTTTAAAAAATATATATTGGAAGTATTTTTTATTTGGATTATTAAACATTTTGAATTAATGGTATAGTTGCTACTTTAGTTGCCGTGGTAAACATTGACACGGCGAAGCGTTGCGTAGTAGTATTTTAGTATAATAAGGAGATTGGATACACGATTATAAACCTATAAATACATTAAAGGAAAACTTTTGTTCTGCGCTAATGCGCTGGAGTAATCTCCAGCAGGTTTAATAAATAATATGTAACTATTACAAACACTTCTATTTAATAAAATAGACAATAATAACGTCATTGTGAAGTAGCTTTAAAAAAATTAAGTTACAATCGAATTTCGACTGACTCTGCAGTCAGTCTCTCTTTAGATCTTTAGTATATCTGTTTATTATATTTGGTATGTATTTCAATTATTTTGCTTGATTTAGGTTATTTTAGGCTACTGGAGGCTTACAGCAACAGTTCTAAGGTCTCAGAACATACCTTAGTGACTGTTATCTATAGTCTCATAGCTATGATCCTCTGAGTTTTATAAAAGAATACGAGTATAATTATAAGTTGTAAGTATAAGACCCGAGCCCAGCAGTGGGACAGTTATGGGTTGTAATAATGATGAAGTATAAGACGTTTCAACTTACCTGTATAATTTGGTAAAGTGTAGTGGGAATGAGAACAGCAGCGAATTTCATAATAATCTCGTACATAATGTTAACACTTTGCTGTGTGCGCTCGAGGAAGCTTAAAAAGTCAGACTTATTAATGGCACAGCACAGAACATTACTGATAGCTGCCTATTTTATTTAAAACGTTATAGGTATTTACCTGTAAATATTTTGTAAGTGTTTTATAATATCACTGAATTTTTTTAGCAATACTTTCTCGGAATTGTTTCCTTGGAAGATATTCATTAGTCTCCCTTTCACCAGTTCCAATTGCCCGCAACAGTGAAGCATGAAGATGGGCCCGAGCGCCGTCATAGCAATGTACATCATCATAGCGTAACAGTCGTAGAATAAAAATATCAAATAAATTATGAAGTAGACAACCGGTTCGTTTTTATTTTCTTCTACTGGACTTGGTAAGGTCAAGTCATATAGAGGAACTAACTGAAATTCTCCTTTGATCGCGGAATAGATCATGAGGAAAATAGATTTTACAATAAACACGCTACAACCCACTATAGAAATTATCAGCCATATTTTAACAAGCTTCTTTCCTTTTGTAGCGTAATTATGTATTATACTTTGTTCGGTAGGAGATAAAGATTTGGCGGTCAAATAATCAATTTTTATTTCATTTATCAATCCTTTTAAAACACTTTGATACCACAACATAACCCAATACTTTAAAGTAACCACACAAAATATGATACCTATAATTCCATCAGCGCACGCTTGAATCTTATTTCCGTTTTTAATGTCAAAAAAAATTGTGCTGTAAACTATGAGGCAGAAAACAAAAAAGAATAATCCATGCATCACTAGAAACTGACATATCCATTTTCTATCTCTCGGTATGTCTGGGTGGCACCTGTTAATCTTCATTGCAAAAATCATTATTTTGAATAAGTTATCGAAATCTAAATCATCAGAAATGTTCTCCATTTCAAAAGTTTGAAACGGTCACTAACTGAAAACAAAACATGATATTAATGGTAGAAATTCATCTGTATTTCTTTCTTATATACTAAGTAGTTACAAAGAGTATGCCGATTCCTTTTGTGTTTAGTAACCTCGATGCCTACGTATTGTTAGGAGCTCAGAGGATAATCCGCGCGTGGTTTAGTTTGGGATGAAGTTTCCATTTGGTTCTTTGACGTACGAATTTCCAACACGTTTAGAAAATTAATGGATTGAGTTTAGATCTACATAATGATATTATGATCACTAAATCATTCGATAGAACATCGTAAGTTTAATTTTTTTGACATATACGTGATTTTTTTCTTCGAGAATCATATGGTTGAAATTTTAAAAACGTATTATATATAAGTAACCGACAAAAGAGCAGACGAGCGACGACGGTAAGTGGTCAGCGTTGCCCATGGAACAGCAACGATAAAGGGCATCACGGCGGGCAAGATGCCACGGCCACATCTGCGTCCTAGTAGCTTAATTAACGCAGTAACATTGCCACTACACAGACGTGGCCAACAATTTAGTGCGATATTTAATACGATAATTGACACATTAACGGATGGTAAAAAAAAGAAATCATTAAAGTAGCCAATTCTAAAATTAACGCGTCAATTATAGCGCAGTCGTGACGCAGGCAACGATATTATAGACGAAAGACGTGAATTATTTCTTTAAAGTTTTTTAAATACGCTTAATTCTGTTCGTCTGAAAAAGTCTAGTCTATATATTATAAATGCCATAATTAGTGAAGGTTGAAATGTTTTGCAGATCCATTGTATCTGTAATCACGAGTGTAATTTGTTGCAAAACTACAAAGCAATTGTTAATTTAATGGGTTTCTAATATAATATTGCAGCGCGTGGAATGGTTACTTTAAGTTTCTAATTAAGTGGTTGGGTGCAAGTAAGTGGGTGGTAAGTAACTAGAAAAACTAATTTATACTCATTTTGAACTTCACTTTAAAAAATTGAATAAGTCGATTCGTTTATAAGAATTTATTTATTTTTATTCATATGTTGTCAAGTATAAATAATTTCCTTTGACTTTTTTTTTTTAATTTTTCAAGTCTCGTATATTGGATGGAAGTGATTGGGCAGCGGAGGACATTGAACAGGCAAACATAAAATCTTGATGTTCCCGCAAAACAGATAAGGAACCTGGGAACTTATTGCGAAGATGTGAAATATGGTGAAATTTCAGTGAAATTATTGGATTTAATCATTTTCGTCCTCATAAATTATGAATATTTAATACAAATGGTATAACCTAGAGGAACTTTTTGGCTTAAAGTAGGTATAAGGAAATCAGAGTTTAACGAAAAACTGAAAGTTAGTTTCTGAAGATCTGAAGATCAAGGTGTCATCATGAATAAATTACGAGATGAAACAGTTTTTGTTCTCTTGTTCCAAACCTTCGAAGTTTATCCGGGTGCCTTTAAAATGTAAATGATCAAATCCTCCGTGTCTAAACTTCTCTTCTGTTTGATTAATACTGTTAAAAGTTACTTAGAAATACATAAAGTAAATAAGTAAGTAATACACAGTTAGGAATGTTATTAATCAAAAAACTAGGGTTTACAATTTAAACTTTGAATCTTGTTGCATATCAAAGAAACTTGAATTCCTATTATTTTTTTTAACAATTCTAATCTACAATACATGTGTAATGTTCAATTTTGCTAGAATTGCTAGAAATAATTGCAGAAGCCCATTCTTGTATTTTAATTCTTAGCATCGAACTCACATATACGGCTTCGCTTAAGTTGGACAAGGCAAAATGTAACCAGATTATAAAATAATTTAAAAATAAATCAAAACTTGTTGTTAAATTTTTGCTAAACATGTCACTTTCTATTTATTACAAAAATATAGAACAAATTTCATAGAAAGACGTAAGATTTTTGCTATCACCGACTTTATGGATGTTATCGTTGGAGAAAAAGTAAAGATTTGAAGTTTGAATTCTTAAATAATAATTTATACTTACTTCAGTTGATTGAATACGATGATTTTTTTTCGAAAAGTTAGCAGATTAAGAGATGAGCTACTGGATGGTAGATGATCTGATTGCCAATGCCATCAGAATCATCAAAGGCTTCATCGCTGTCAAGCTCCCGCAAAGAACACGAACACTCAAACAACAGGGACTAGACAGATTTCACAAAAAAATAATAGTATTAGCAAATGTTATTGTTTGAACAAGCGAGTATTGTCTATAATTTCATATGTAATTGGTTTCTCCGAAATAGTTCTGACGATTATTGTATTTAGATAGTTTTCTTTAATAAAATTAAATAAAAGGTAAGTTACATCTCCGTGGTAATTAGTTTTTACATGAAAATATGTATTTTATATATTATTGAATCACAAACAGTTGGTAATTAATCAATGTATAATGATCGCTATTCAATAAAAAATTACTCCGATTCGTTTAAGGGTGGGTTAGAAAGTTTATCATTACTCTAAAATTATTTATTATTGTTAAAATATATATAAGTAAATCATACGAAGCCCTATCGCCAACAAAGTCGGCTTTTGTCGCCTCATATGATATGGTAATAGAGGTCTAGGCCGTTCCAATACGGCTAAAAGTACATTTATTTTTAATAATATAATTGTATTTCGAAACTAAACGTTAAGGTATACGCCGTTAATTAAACGACAATATTATCTTTGCATTTCAACTTCCAGCGAGTGTTCACGTTTAATGTTTCATCTGTAGGTATCACTTGCTTATGAATGTGCGATGTTGCCCGCATTGGATCCTCTTTGATGTTCGACAAATAAAATTGAAGCGAATGAAATTTATTTGAACTTGAGTTTTACAAAGATTTTTTTACACATTTCTACCATAAGTGGTTCTGGGAGTAGCGGCATGAAATTACTGAGAAATTTTATCCTACTCAGAGTTACGGACAATGTTTTATTATGACTATAATATTAGGAATCTTATGTCTTAATCCAGGTAGTATCTCTATACGTATCATCTAGTTCGTTGATGGTCTTTGTAGCGAGTTATATTTAGATATCCAATATTTTGACTCATATTTACATTAATAATTTTTCCTCGAATTAAATAGTAGGTAGGTTCAATCAACACATCGCCTTGCAACGTTATGAGTACTCTCAATTTTCATATACTTACAAGTATCATAAAAAAAATTATACAATTTGCAGTAATTATTTGTTAGAGGTTGTATCTATTTTTGATTGCGAATCAATTTCCCCTATTTAAAGTATAGTTTTTTTTTGCAAATGATCGTCAAATTAACAAACGGACTATTTGGTAGCAAGTGGTCACTGTCGCTCATCGATACCAGCAGCAAACAGAAAGAGAAAGGTGAAGGCAAATAGAGATGAGAGACGAAATAAATGACTATTTCTCAAGGTATTTCTCAAGGTTCTTAGCCAGAACACGGCAAGTTGCGTGATGACTCGAGCAATAGGGTAGCAATTAGCCAGAAAAGCTTCACAAGAAGACAATAATATTAATAAGTATTAAACAACGAACAAGATCGCAACGAAAGATCCACCTTCCAGTTGCCTGAAGATCATTCTGGTCCGTTAGCCAGCTAGTTAGCTACATCTCTTTTCCTGAAATTAAGTATTAGTAGTTTGAAATATAGGTGACCATTTGACGGCTATTAACATGTGAAAATGTTGGCTATTCACAACACTGACTGCTAACTTTGTTATGAACATTGTACAGCTTAATAATTAACAACATAGCAAGTTCCGAGATCGTAAAAGCTCTGTGAATGTAACGGCGGCCTTAAAAGTGGTCATTTTATAGCTATTTGAAACCTAATTAATGAATCATTTACCTGAATCCATCTAACCATCACGTCACTAAAAAGATTTATGTAAACAAAATAAACAAATTACGATCACAACTTATAGCAAATCTAATACGATCGATAGTTTTGTGAACGCGAGTACCTGAACGAATAAGTTTTAAATAAGTTGTCCCTTTCATGGTACCGAATGATGAAAACCGCTTCTGAAGTAATTGGGGTTTACAACAATCACTTGCGGTCACCGTCACCTTCGTGTTTCCTCATTTACGATGCGTCGTAAACTTACTTTCACCCGATGAATAAATTTCCTCTATCCCTTATATCTTGAGTTATTTTGATGGGTTCGTCCTAAGTAAAGTAAAAAGCGAAGTAGCTTTAGCCTCGTCATCGGAAAAACTGAATTCTGATTAGAGTAATATCAAAAAAATTTACACGCAGATAAAAATATAATTCCCCATAATATTGGGTTGGCTTGGCTTCGGAAGATTGCTTCAAGATATAATTTGAGCACCAATATTTCTTTCTTTTAATAAGAAAATTTAATAACGCAATTTTCATGTAGGTTTTCTTGTTAGATCATAAACCTAGAATTATTTTGAACGAATTTTTGGTTTGGTGGTAAAATTATATTTTAAAAGTATCACTAAAAAGCCTTTCAGTATATTAGTTTAAATACATCACTATCGCCATATATGTTGATTTTACTCTTTTCCCAATATTTCGTTTAATAATTCCTTTATTTCCAATAGAACTTTATGGCCTCATTAGCGTTAAAGGTGTATTAAATTTCCTGAATTTTCTGAATAGGGAAAATTTAATGTAACATATGGACAAGAAAGCAGATAGATTATTGCTCATATTTTATTGATCACTCTCATATCAAATTTATGGATCCATAAAAACTATCTTAATTCGAACTTAATTTTACTTAACTCGTAGTAAATCTAAAAAATCTGTAAGGTGTTGAATTCCTTGATGGTTATTTATAGTAATTATAGCTATTTTAAATGAAAATTTATGAAATATATAAGCTATTTTGAATCGTCTAAACTTTAAAGAGAAGAAAAAAGAATGAATGAAATAAAATGTAGCCGAAGATACTCTTTACACATCTTGATTCGAAAACAGTTAACATGATACTCTATCAAATTACTTGACAGTCTGCCAAAAGAATAATTCTTTTAACAGTTGTCCAACTAAAGTAAAATTAATTATCTGAGCTTCAGTAGTAGTTCTTACTTATTTCAAACTCTATTGAATAAAAATACCTGCTTAAGTAATTACTTCAACTCAAGCAATTACTTTAAGTTAACTATAAATACGTAAGTACTTTGCATTTGTCGAGTAAAGACGACTCTACTTTTCATTATTTTCTTAATGTAAATGACCAGTCGACCTCCTTGAACTGCTGTCATTCAAAGGCATCATCAACGCGTAGTTGAAATGTTTTCTTATCAGTTTTGCAATTACAATTCACTTTTCAATCTAGAAACGTAATGGTTACTAGCAAGTAAAGAAATTTACTACTGCACATCGCTAAACTGAGCTTCACCGTTCGACGTGAAATCTCTCAAGTAGTCGCACCGATAATTCACTTTGTTGTCTATCTTTAGGTGGTACTGACTGACGAGCGTTCAGCTGTCAGCGCTACGATGGAAATAAATTGAGCTGAGGGGGGTACTACGGAAAAATGCTCCTGGGGTGCTTAAAATTGGTTTCACCTGCTCATTCTATTCGGTACTTTTTATTTCTATTAGGTCATTGTCCACTTAACTTAACCTCTTCCATAATTTTGATATGTGTATCTCCAAAACACGTGGTCTGGATTGGTTTTACAAACCATTGCGGTACATGTTTGTTATTCTATTTATATGTTTATAATATTGTGTTGGAAAATATATGTATTTCACTACAATTTTACCCTGAATGTATTCTTAATGCGGGTTTGAGTCTGTAAGCAATTATTTATTCACCAGTAGCTCGTTCTCGCTTCGCATCTAAAATCTAGTTCATGCGTTCGTAACAGTTGCTACCTATTTTTTGACATTGTATAAATTTATAGACTTAGAGTATTTTTTTATTTGTTATTTTCACTACCAGTTTCTATAAAAAAATGTCTCAGGTGAGAAATTTTAGAGATTTATTTATTAAAAATTGTCACCTAAAAGACTAGTAATATAAATTATTTATGCATATGCCAAATACCATACAAATTGATAGCGTATATAGACAGAAAAAAAAATCTAAAAAAAATATTTTACGGTTCTAAAGAAAAGGAACGAAATTTTACAAAGGCAACTAACACGAAATTTTCAAAAAATATACAATAAAAAATATCCTATAACCTTGTGGTTCTGTAAATAATTAAGTCGAATGTTTAAATTATTAGTTAATTCAGAACAAATATACGAATATGGCTCAGATAACGAAACTTGATAATAGTAGAAATTATAACAAACTCTTTTTATATAAATAGTGATCAAATAAGCAGTCCAGCCAGTTGATGTTAAATAGTCAACGTCTTTCATCAAATTTAGGAAAAAATTGTCTCCGAATTATATTTGATTGTATTGTAGCTACTAAGTTCGGCAGAAAATACTGCTATCAAGCTAACTTACAAATTTGCAATTGTAACGCCGTCATTAAACTAGGTGGAAAAGAGTCCAGCAACACCATACGTAAGGAAGGGCTTCAACTTAAGGTGGGTCGTCCAATCTTGTGACTTCCACACCACTGTCACCATTGTCGACACCACAGATGTCTTTGTGCTTACTTCGTTCTTATATACGTACGTACGCCGTACGTACGTCGCTCATCTTGTGTAAATTTCCAAGAAAGTAAACAATGATACGGCTGATTCAATGTGTCTGAAGCCACCGATAGCATCAAATCACCGCTTCCACAAGGCATATAATTTATTCTGAATTTGAAACACAACGTCTTCTCTGCTCTATTGTGATGCTAATCCTCTGACGTAGCACACAATATGTGCTGGTTTCTGTTTTCCTTACATACCGGACGAAAGGGCGGGCCATTTAAGTGATGTTGCATAAAATTAAGTGTCTCTTACAACCTCCTTGATAAAATTAAAATTGTAGTTTTAGAGACAAATCTGGCCTTTGTCATCGCGATTTATTTTTAGAAGCGTTTAATGCGTCTCTGTAATTGTTCTTCTCTTTCTCAATAGTATCCTTTATAACGTAGAAAAGTGTTAATATTAAATTTGTACAAAATTCCCTCGAGATAGGCGATAAACAGGATTTATATTTT
>DWPA01003637.1:0-13838 GCA_018251375.1 Calpodes ethlius
AAGTGATTCACATTCTTTTCACGTTTTATACTTAAATAGTATTTAATGCACCATGACTGGAATTACTTGACCATGATTGATGAAGAATAAACTGTAATATCCGTCATGCATAATTATATCATAGCTACTGCAATTCAAGAAGAAAATACATCGGTCTAAAATCGTAATGCGCTCACAACTCATGTTTACATAATGTATACTTTAAACTCACACTGAGTAGATTAATTATGACTATTTAAATTAAATAATGCCACAGGTATTTAAAAAAAAATGATGTTAAAATCTCAGAGACTGAGAAAATGCATGAATGTTTATCGTAGAGGATATCTGATCACACGTTCGCGACAGAATTGCGACAAAACGTACGCAAACGGTACTAAAAATCATATTTTCATTCACACTTGCGACATTTTAAAGTTCAAATGTGCGACCTCCCAACGACAAGGCAGAAACACTGTCATTGCGAGTTCATTTTCACATTTTATTGATCAAAATGTCGTGGAGAGATTATTCATTTGTATTATCGGTTGTCGCGTCGCTGATGCAGGTGTGAACTGCTTAGTATATGACTAAGGGATCGGTAAAAGATATCTAACGTAAATGCAAAAATAAATTTAAAGGACGGTCTCGAGATTCATTTAAAAAGTAACTTCATCGCTTCAGCTGTTTATAAATAGATAATATCGTAACACCAACGTCACATATTTGTATTTCGTCATACACACAACCCAATTGATATTTCTTTCGCGGTTTCTTGTACTCGATTATTCGGCTTTCCGAAAAGTTAATAATAACAATACCTCCATGAATGTATTCATAAATACCCAAGCGATTAAAGAAACTTTGATTTTTTATTATAGAGAACAATGTGAGAATAGAATAGTGACGCAGA
This sequence comes from Calpodes ethlius, assembly GCA_018251375.1. NCBI lineage: Eukaryota > Metazoa > Arthropoda > Insecta > Lepidoptera > Hesperiidae > Calpodes > Calpodes ethlius. Next base: position 893 of record DWPA01003637.1, read on the forward strand.
ATTCGGTGTCACGAGCGAGTCTCGTGGGCCTGGTGTCAGCTGTGTGTTGTCTCGTGCATTGTGTTCTAATTCACGATACACTAACTAGGTTTAGTGTTAATTCTCGTCTCGTAAAAAGTAATAAATAGACTGTTTATATTGTTGAAAACGTGTAAGTCGGAATCTCGAAAGATTTGGTTCCGGATTGAATTTAGTTTTACACGAGTTTGATTGAATCAAAAAGATTTCCTCTACTAAGAGTCGTAGACAGCATTTTACTTACGTTTATAATATTATTATTTATTGTATCTATATAGTCTATGATATTATTTAGTCTATGACTGTGGAGGATTTTTTTTGTGTTTTACCGTCTTTTCCCTCCGGTGGGGATATGTTGAAGCGGTGACGTAGTTTGACTTTGGAACATTAATTTCAGTGTTTGTAAACCTGATATTTACGTAGATTATTTGTGTTTCGTATAAAAAAAGTGTAATACTTTATTTGCTATTGCGGAGTCGATAAGTAAATTTAATATTTCTAACACTTTACATTTCTTTTAATATTATAATACATATATTTCAAACATCAAAATTTACATTCTTTTTTATTATTGAAAGATATTTAAAATTTTAAATTAACGTTCTAATTATAAACTAACATAAAATATATAAAACCTACGTAGATGAGGTAACATTACTATACTTCAACAAAAAGTTATATGTTTGGACATAAGTAAGTCAATTAGTTCTTGCATTATATAACCGGATTGTGACTTTAGTGTTTACTTACCTACATAAAATGAATTAAAGATTTCATCAAAATGGCTTCAGTAGTTTTTATGACACGGATTAATGATTATAAGTGTATCAGCTTCTACAGTATTACTAGAGTATTACACGGTATGTAAGAACATCAAAAATGAAAAAAAAAATACAGTGCGATTTTTATACGATTTACCGACTCTAACTTCAAGAGAAAATTGTAGACCTATTTTATATTAAGAAGACTTCATGTTTATTCTCAATTTTCGCGTGTACCCGAGTGCGTGCGTTCGTGCATTCATAATCGTGTGTTACCTTTTTAAAACTAAAGTTGAGATCTTTTTATAAGCGAGCGGCTTGAGAATCCGCTACTAAAAGTTACGCTAATAAAATTCTTTATTCTGTGGTTTTGCTAAAACAATAATTTAAGTAGGAAAGACCTTGACCAACATCCGACCGAGTCAGCATCGTTTGTATAGTGCGCCCGTGCCTAGTTTAGCCGCAGTCTACTATTGAGTGATGCTCCACTAAGGGCTGCCATTTGTGTAACTTGTAAATTATTAATGAAGGTATAGAATACTCTGTGCAGCCAGGTTGTAGTCAAAACGGAACAGTTACAGTTATGTCACGTCTATCCGTAGCATAGCGAAGAGACTTTTAAAGAACGGACGGTTAAGGAAAATGTAATAAGGAAACCTGCACACCCAAGAGTTTGCCACGTTCTTGAAGGTGTGTGAAGTAAGAAACTCGTGCGAGTCAGTCTTTATTTAAGTCTGAGAAGGGAAGCAGGTAACGACGTAATTCATGGCATTACATTTTATTATGCAGAAGGGTGGTATAAGTATAATATATAGGTAGACACGTGCAAATATCCGCCGCGGTGCTAATTCCTTATTTTCCTTGTTGGTTATTTATCGAAATCGTTATCGTTTGACACTAGCAATATATAAACATTATATTTAACAGTATGTTCATAATAAATACATAGAGATACTCATTTCCACTACTACCATTTACAAGAACATACTAAAACAAATTAAAAAATATCACCCGTGTTCCAAAATGAAAAATTTAAGTTATATAAATGTTAGTTATATAATACACCGGTTGGAATCAACTCCTCTCTCGTATTGATAATTAACTGTTGACCGTTGGTGACTGTCAGTCCGAGCGAGGCTTTGATTCCAGCCGAGTACACTAATTAATATAAAAAAATATCTAAATAGACGTAAACTTAACACGATTATCAAAAGACGAAAGGTTAAAATAATTAATTAATTTATATGTAATTTCTACTCACACGTAAAGCACATTCTATGAAAGCGTTTAATCTAACGTTTCGAAATCCGATAACTTATTAGGTTGCTCACTAGAAAATGCGGGCTAAACTAACATATACACGATGTCACCCTTATTAATAAACTATGATTGGCGTAAGAACAACTTTACTACAAGACTTACGCAAAGATTAGGCAATGGTACTAATAAACTAGGAGTAAGGACGGAGTTAACTGATCTAGAATTAACTCCCGGTGTAACTTTGGAATAAGAGAAGAATAAGCTATTTTTATTAATAAGTCTGTGTAGGTGTAATGAGGTAACAAGTGAATAACTAAGGCACATCGACCGTATTAGACAGTAGCCGAGGCAGCCCTAAGCTGAGTGAGATGTACGTCATTCATTTCGATCATTGAATATTCATAGTTTATTTGGACCGGCAACATCGGCTCGACATATGACGTGCGGCATTTTGTTAATAATGTTTACGTCCACTTGGATAGTTTCTTATATGAATTTATATAATACAGCGTGAATAGAGAAGACGACATCATTCTTTGTATAGTCTGTGGAACATAACGCGTAGATGAGCCACTTGTAAAGTTGTAGTATTTATATTTAATATTATAAATGGGAGAGGGTGTTTGTTTGTTCTTCTTTCACGGCGTAACGCAGGCTCAATGTGGTATGCTTTTTTGTGTGGAGATATCTGAGAGGCTGGAATATCATAGACCCTGAAACCCGCATACTGCAAGCATACATAGAGCGGGTAGCGTTGGATAAATTGCTGCTGCCATGTCATAGGCTATATTTTATTTTAATTGAATCCAGGAACCGGTATTGTACGCTTGTAATTTATCATTTAAAAACGTATTTCTGCAAAATTATCCAATTTAATTAAGATTTAAAGTCAACTAAATAAAGTGAACTAATAATTCAAGGCGAAAAAATATTGGTCGATAATTAATTATCATAACTCAACAAGATGTTATGGATGAATAATCGTGAGGATTCTCCCAGGACACAAAATAATTATTATGCATCTCCAAGGAGATGTTAGCACAAGATCATAATACGAAGCGTTTGTCCATATAATAATGCTTAACGAATGAATATCTATTAAGTTTCTCGTTTGGATACTGCAGAAGTGAATTTCCTTGCCTTCCATTTCAGAGAATGAGAATCATTCGGTATCATCAGATATCGTCATCGTTAGATATCAATCGTTACGGTAAGCAGGCGAAGTTGAAGGCCTTTGGCATGTAAGGAACTTGGATTGATTATTATTCAGCACTGGGGCGTATGGAACTGTTTTAGGACTCTTGTACTGCGATTGGAGTTAGTTGAGGCTAAATTTCCGAACATAATAAAATTAATAATCAATTTTGACTCATGAGTCATCTAAAAACTTGAATCGAGTTCCGTTTTAGGTGATATTTGGAAGTACCGGTAGGGAATTCCCATTAAATTCTAAATTTATATACGAAAACAGTTAAGAGTTGTACATTTTCACATTGTCATGTACCTATTGTAATATATTATATCACTATATGGTTTCCAAGTAAAATAAAATAGTATTTTCCGTTATGAGGCTAACACTATTTTGATTAGTAATTCGCCTCTAAATATCATTGTGTATCTGTTGCAGATTTTGCAACGATAGTTTATTCAAGTCTTATCCCTACTCATTAAACACTGCTAGATATAGGCTTTCCCTATTGAATGCCACACATACCGTTCTTGAGCTTTCTAAATAAAAATTCCAGCGAATGTCTGTTTTTTTCAGGACGTCAGCCCACCTTGTTGAGGTCCTCTACTCCTTTTTCAAAGACAAGCCTTATAGTTTCACTGTCATCGGTCTCTGCTCAATATATTCTATTCCAAATATGTAGGTAAAATTAATTTGATTCCCCTCTAACATGATATTCGTCGCATGTGACGTGAGCAGTCATCAATACTAATCTCATTTTATCATAACATGCACTATCGTCCTCTTTGGACTTTATCTATACGTCAGTAGGACGAAGCAATATAGGTATTTGTATGGTATAAATGACGTACGAAGTATAGAATAAATACGATGTTTGTACTATATACTTCATGAAATGTAACACTTTATTATGAGACTAATTAACCCAGAGCTACCACGGTGGGTCACCGAAGCAATAGCAGAGTAGTAACTTATTTATAATCCTGATTTCAGCTGTACCTAACGTATACTTTTTTATTAAATATCTAACAAATGAGCATCGTACCACCTTATTAATGTTCACCACCACCCAAAAACTTCTGCTAAACCATAGGCATTATATTACTGGCTAACCCGTGTTATTACTGGCTCTCCGATAGTGTGACAGAAACACGTAAATTCATTTCACGGTCGATTTTAAAAGGGAGGGGTGAAGCTATCCTCGCTATAGTATAATATATCACCGAGTATGTGTACCGTTGGGATAAATTGTCTGTAGCAGGCTTCAGTAATCTGCAATACAGACCGTTAAGTATAACCTTGGTCGTTGTTCAGCAAGATGCACCACGATTAAGGGACGTTGGCTTAACTCGGGTTCAAATTTAAAATCATTTAATCATATGAGTATCTAATACACTATAATTATTTTATTCTACCACCATTTTACAAAGCTTTGTCATGGAGCAGAAGAAATGGCGAAATAAACTTAAATTTCTGAATCGCTGGATGCATTACAGATATTTTCAAACGTTCTTGTTATTGATACAATCGTGATGGATAGAGTCTTACACTTATGATCTATCCATCCTACCGTTTTATCTCCGCTGTTTGTCAGTAAGGTCATTGAGGATACAAAGATGTATGGCAGTGCGATTATAACAGATATGTGACAACGCGATAAAAAGCAGCTTGCCGTATCGTAAGCTTAATAAATCTCATTCAAGTTATTTCCAATTGCACGTTCTTGGTGGAGAGGCGGCGATACGAGCTATATTGCGGTTCCGATTATACGCATGAGTTTCTCTCATTGATGGAGCTGTAGTTAAATAATATATCTAACAAATATAACTAGTAATAAATATTAGGTACGACTTAGGTACGACGTCTGTGAAGCGTTAACGTTTTATTGTTATAGAAGCTGTGCCAACGACTTCATCCGCGTGGAATCTAACAAAAAGTGTTTTACTTTATTTTGCTATAGTGGCCTAAGATACTCCTTATTACATCAACTACATGCCAATAAAACTCCCGTCAAAATCGGTCCAGCCATTTTAGAGATTAACTAGAACAAACAGACAAACAAAATTACAAAAAAATATATTTTGGTGTATGAACCGTATGTATATTCATATGCATATAATAAAAAGCGGTTATTTCAATATTACAAACAGATAATCAAATTTTATTTATATGTATAGATAGATTCAAAGTGACTGTACAAGCGCAAGTCATTTTATTTCGTTTGATAAGGATTGCAAATGAGCTTGCTTGTCACCATCAACTATCGCTCATTGGCATATGTGATAAACATTAAATAGGGCAATTAATTAAACGATGAAACAAATGAAGTGCGAAGTCGATGTCAGTCAAATAATTGTCTTCCGGCAGAAGAAAGTAGAAGTTAGGCAGATGGACACCATTATGGTGTACCTATTCATGATTTATTCATAAAACAAGCGATCGAAATCCACCTATAAAACAAAAATCTAAGCACTTGGTCTGTTTCCGGTTACGCTTATGCGAAAATCGATCATTTGTCCTCCGCGGTGGTGACACATCTGTGAGTAATTTCGAGTGATACAAATTACTAACGATTATTAATGCTTTCTAACAGAACTAGCCTACATTACCAGTGCTAATGCTTACTGACAATTAATAACAAACTTATATTCTTATTATCACTTTTTCACTTCTTACTAACTATGGTTACTCTTTTAGACTTATTTATTCGAGGTTTGTTACCGCAGGGGGGCACAAGAAACAGCACTGCAAGCTCGTACTATTCTTATCGTATATAAAGAAAATAATGAGGCATAAATCTTGAATTGACAATTTTAGACGAACTGTGCTCAAGGGAACTTCCACTAATTAATTCCACAATGATTCTCGGAAACTGTAAAGACAGGAAGGCTTAAGTATTGAAGTTTCTACTTGAAACCGAATGTATGTACCGACTAGTGATTCATAATACCGATGCTTTATTTAGATATTGAGTTAAGCTCATAAGCCTGATGTTTTGTTATTTTAACATATTTATCGTTTATTGCACCTTTCAATGCATTTTATAGTAAGCCGTTTTAATATGTTATCTGGGGATTTACTAGTATAAAGATTTCATTAATAAATTAGGTAGGTCCCTGCGTTATAAACAATGAAATGAAACCGTTGAGCTCCAAAGGAAACGGAAAAATAAAATAGAAGATTAACTAACTTACATATTTGTGTTTGCCTAAGGTTTTACGACAGATATTGTGATAAGATTTGGGCTTTTTAATAATCCAGGCGTTATATTTAAGGGAAGAAAGTAACTTTCAAGAGCAGCTGCAAATAATAGAACTGTGAGCGGGTGTTTTATGTTGGAATGACTTCTTTTTCGAATGGACTGCAGTTTTGGCCTTTTGCCCTTTACAGGACAGAGGTGACGAGTCTGTTTCAAACATGATGCAATGCAATACTCTGCAATGAGTCATAATGTCATAAGCTAACGTTTAAATAAACGCGGGAAAAATCATGTATTTTACATTTGTTTGAATTTCGAACTTTTCACCTCGAAAAGGAATTTTACAAATCCATCCTATATTGAACATTAATAACGACATCAAATTAAATTTACTTTATCTGTAATCAAAACAGACAAATTAGATTGCAGTGCACAGTATCGTGCAGTCTACAGATAAATTACAAACCGGTTCTTTGTTTTTCCTTTGTCATATTTTATATCGTTTGGATGCACTACATCGATGTAGTTAGCAAGCATTAGGTTGTCAGAGTGGCCAGCATTCGTAATAAACTATTAGATATGCAAGTATTTTTATTACATAACTATATTCTGTATAATAAAGCACTGTGTTGTAATAGATTAATCTGTGCAATGCTATAAATGTACTATTGTTCGATGAATTTAATGGTTTTCAGTACTTTTAACTGCAATGACGAAATAATAATTGCAGTATCACTGCGACTCCTCACATATTTCACATCGTCATTTGTTATAAAAATCGTGTCTTCGAATTAATTATTTTATATCATTAATGATTTTATCACTAAAACATTTACTGTGAATAAATAAATGAGACATCAATAACATTTGAAGGTCAAATTGTTAGAAGAGAATTTAAAAGAGGTAATTCAAATTAATATTCTTTAGAACAATAACTGTTTAAGCTTGGAATTTCGTTACATAAATTATTTAATCACCGATTAAGTATTATTTGTTGTTTGTAAGTCGGTGCTAACTATTTCTTTCTAAATATTAATGCCAAAAATATTTTTATTTCCTGAAATTGTTTAACAAAAGAAAAAAAAATGTGTATGTTGTTATTATTTCCCCGGAGACATTTTTAATTCTTGGAAATTAACAAAGTGCAGCTGTGTTCCACACTGTACCTGCCTATTTTGATTCGATGTCAATCGCAACGAAACAACTCCTGAGTGAATTATAATTATTACCCGGAATATTTTTAGGTAATAATACGACTTCCAAGAATTATTATTTAAAGAGATCTTTTAGATGTGCAGAATTAGATTTCTTTCGAAATTATCAAAAGGTGCAAGCATGCAAGACACGATGCGTAACTCTTAGATATGACATAACCACTTAAATTTAATTTAAATGGAAACATATTATAGTTTTCCACATAAATAACAAAGCTAGGGTTGCTTTTCATGTGCACGTTATCTTCATCAATACATAACAGTATAAAAATACATTGTTAAAATGTCAAAGAAATTTCTTTGGCTTCGTAATTCTATTACGATGTTGTAATTTGCCAACACGTTCGTAAACTATACGTGTATGCGGTACTTTGACATTGACCTCTAGTGTAAACAGCGGTGAAATTGTTTCCCAAGTGGCTTCTGATGAACGATTGATTGTAGCTAATTGGCCTTGGCCAGCAAAAAGGAAATTGCAATTAACGACTGATTTTTACCGGAAAAACTCTGAGAAACTGATAAATTCCTTAAACTTGTGATAGAGGATGCGGCTCAAAGGACCATATTATACTGTCGGTCCTGCGTAACCGCATACAAACGATCGAGTTGTATCATTAGTCGTTCAATCATGTATTACTGACCGCTTTTTGATGCATTTAGCTCATCCATGTCTGAGCAATTTTTATTGATTACATGACAGAATAGATATTTCCGCAAGTACGGGATCGAACTAGGAATGCAACAAGTGCACGGCAGTGCTATAGGATCATTTTATGGCTTTAGGGAAAGCAAAAACTGAATGCTCTTACCTCGTATGGGGAAGGGTTTTGTCATAATCGTCTCCGTGGTCGGCGGCAGCAGCCGCTGCGTCTCCGGAGACATGACACTGGTGCACAAGTTTAACTCATGTTTTTTGCTATCACTGTTACTGTTGACGCCGCCGCGTAAACGCAGCGACGGACCATTAGCCACGTCCATCTGCGTGAGCTATCGCGGCATGACTGGCGAACACGACGCGAACGAACGCACGCCGCTCCGGCGGTCGACACAATCACTGCTATCAGCTGATTTTGTGGAAATTTATGGAAGAACTCGTTCTCTCGCTCTTGCGTGTGCGCTACGTACGGCGCTGCGCAGTTAGCGGCAATGAATGATCGGTAGGAGTAGATCTCGTGTCGAGTGCAAACACGATTGTGAGCTACATAATATAGGAAAGCGCATAGCTCGGGCGCTCGCGATGCGCGTCGCATGCGGCGCGGCGGAGGACGCAGATGGGACTGGCTCGGATTTTGGGCAATGTGCCATTCTCGCTAAGAATACGTCACAGTCACAGCTTCCCCCTCGCGATGCATGCGGCTACTGAATCCGGATTCTGTCCTCCCGTGTCGACAGCGGCGGCCCGCGACCGACGGACAGTGAATCAATTGTTATGAGGATAGTTTGAATAAGGTCTTAGAGTTAATTGATCGATAATGGTGCATACAGATGCAATAATCGTATATTTGAATCATGCTGATATGGAACACTGAGCAATTAAAGTTAAGAGTGGATGAATGTACTTAAAAAATGTTGAGTAAAAGGAGAGAACCGTTCCGTCGATTTAGAACTTCACTTATATAGATCAAGTGTAACGTAGTGATAACTTATCTATATCGTCCCGTGAAAGGTATATTAACAAAAGAACATTTCAGCCAAAATAACTTTTATTGCATTATCATAAAATTATAGAGTATTCTGATTTAATTATTAAAAAAAAAAACACAAAATTGCGATTTTCCGAAAGTTGCAAATATAAAATTTGTTATCAGATAAGGGAAGATTTTTAATAATGTAAAGTCGGAACATCCGTAGTGTATAATGTAATAGAAAACAACTGGCAACACAAGAAATCGATGTGGGCATCCCATTCTGGTAGCGGGATGAGGTCGATCTATAAGCGTATACTATGTATGATAATGCCCCATTATACATTATTGCTACATAGCGTAACTTAGACTGTGAAAAACCACGAAAAACGATAGTACTTATATAATTATATTTTGCAGTAAAAATGGTTCATATTTTTGCATAGAGCATAAGATTATTCTCAACTTACAAAGACGATTCCGTTCCGCTAATTGAGGTCTATGTCCAGCAGTGGGCATTAAAAGGCTGATAGATAGAAAGATTTAATTCGCAACGTCTGTTAGTTTATTAGATAGTATGTTATTTGGCTGAAATCTTGTAAACTGAAGTAGAACTACATTTTAATGAACAGTATGACCTGATAACGTTAGCGTAGTTAGCGTTAGCTCAAAACTAGGGCAATCCTAAATGGTGAGTAGCACAGTTTTTAAAGCACTATAAAAACATGTTTTTAAGTTATTAAACAATATTCAACTATCCATCCTGGCCTTCAGCAACAGCGACCGACTCAACCTTTGAGAGCTTGGTTGGTGATCCCTCATGTGACTGGTATAGCCATTTTTTGTAGCGAATGTACGACCACATTCGCTGCAAGTCAGCACATCCCCTACGTAATTGTATTATCTATATGGCCGTAGGTGGTCGGGCCTCATCTCGCTTAGCGTCGAGCTGCTCCCTATGTCTGCGCTAAATAATAATTTATTATATGTATTGAAGAATAATAATTTATTAAAATTATAATCGTTTCGACGGAACGACAGCGTATCCAATTTTTTTATTAAGTTGCGGTCATGTTCATACTCAAAATTAGATCATTTTACCTTAATTTGACCATCCAGTCGGAATCAGTCGGGCCTCGTTCATCCAACCGAGTCTTATTTTAGAATTGCTTGACTCTACTTTTAAGACCGATTGTATTATTTCATCGTGTTCCAACTGCGCAAATAATTCCATTACAATCTATGACCCAAAATAATCAAAATATCCTTGACTGTTTATAGGTGCTTATGTAATAAAAGGTAATATGATTATAAATGATTATCAAGATACTTAGATTGGACGCGTAGGTATTTAATATATATTTACATTTAAATTAAAGAAACGATCAGTATACAAATATAACCTGCGATGATTAATTCTTTGGCCTACTATCTCTTTCTGTAATGTTCTCATCGTGTGAAATATCCCAATAGACGAACCGTGAATCTGTTAGCCCTGGGCTCAGGGCTGTAGTTAGAGTCAAATTTGAAGTAGGTAGGGCAGCATTGGTTACAGGTAGGGTGGAAGTAAAAAAAATATTATAATTGATCTGCCCTCAAACCACGGGCTCCTAAATCGATCATCTGTAGTGATATACATTCAATAGATTTTAATTATAACAATTTATCTTAGGTTTTGGTATTTTAAGGTAGAGCATTGTGATTTTAAGGTAGGGCATTGCCTCACAATGCCCCCTCTTAATTACGGCCCTGCCTGGGCTAATCCTATTTGGGGGCCTATCTAAACATTACAGACAACCAGTTTGTGTATTGCAGTCCGGGCAATGCTGCTATAGCTTCAGGGATGCTATATGTTGCAATTATACTATATAGACAGTCCAAAGGTTGTCGATGGTCTGTTATGTCCGCTGGTTGTCTTTATTTTGAGGAGTGCTGCGTGGTAGCTGACAAATTCCCTGGTAAAGATCCACCCTGAAAAAGTGTAGTAAATTTACGCGTATTTTGAGGAGGTAAGCTCAGCAGTGGCTCTTTTTCAAATGAAGCGTGTGATTTAACAATAAATTACTCTCGTAACTTTTAAAACAAATAAAAAAAACTTGTGTCAGTGTATTTAGATATCTATTTAATTAAGTGCAATCTAACTGGTTGGCTTAGAAATGCATCTAGCTACATCGCAGTAGAAAGGCATGATAAGTCATTATGGATGTGACCACCTACACGTAGGTATGCCGTAATGATCTCAAGAACCGGTAGCTGAGGCCTGAACACTATTAATCTGTCTTTGTACCATATACATAATATATTCCAGCCGCATATTGAAGTAGCCAGTACAACACAGCTTTTTACCGAAGAAGAGGAGATAATGATTTTTTGTTACCTTCTTCCAAAAGAACGCAATACTACCAATTTCCATATAGGATTTTGCAAACATTTAAGACCCTACACTGTTGTTCCTACTAGGTCTCTATTTTCTATCTATCAGCCTTTAAAGGTTCACTGCTAGTCATAGCGCTCCACTAATTTGCGCCACTCAAGCCGACCCTGAGCCTTCTGGTCTCAATCAGTTATTTTTACAATAATAACTTTTTATGCATACTTTATTATTATTTTTTTCAACAAGTTACTCAATTACTAACAACAATCAACGTATTGTTTTCAGACGGAATATTTACATATATAATATTCGTAACAATATTACGGTAACTACATAATGCATTATGATGTTTGACGTTTGATATACCGATGACACATAGAAATACATTAAAACAATGCGATATATATCACACTAACGCATCAACACTATATTTATTGCACTCAAGAGTGTGTTTATTAGGTACACACAGTGCAGGCACCTTTCCCTCTACTCATTGAATATATCTTTCTGTCTCTATATTTCTCTTTTTCTTTTCTTTCCCCACTCTAGTGGCGTTAAATATTTAACACAACCGTTTCCGAAGTCCACTAAGAAGTTTCACTTAATTAATGTATCTTACAATAGAATCTTGCAATTCGGAAAACTTAACTGTGATCCTTCGGCGAGCAAGATCCACTCTTGTTCTTCTTGTTGTGGAGCTAACATTTATAAAGAAGCTAGAAATGTGCCGATATTAAATAATCACTGTTTCTTCTGTTTCTAATATGTACATTTGTACTAATGGTGAAATGATTGCAATGTTGGCGAAAGTAATGTAGTGTAATTAGAACAGGCAACAGGCACGGTAGACTCTTGCCAATGCGGTTGCGATCGTATGATTTCAATATATATGTACATGTATTAAGAATAATCAATCTCACAGCCGTACACCTATTAGCCGTTTATAATTCAAACGATTAGGGTTGGCGTGCAGAGATCGATTGAGAATTGTGAATGAAGTTTTGCGACGAGGCTTGTGACGTGGTTGTATGTTCTATCTACAACGCAGTTTTCAACACAGTTGTATCTTAGTAAGCTTTGAGTAGTACGACCGGAAACAGTTTTAGTACATGTATAATATATATCAAGGGTTGTCCAAAAAGTTCGTGTCTATTTTCGGTAGGTAGAGCGTGAAATCTGACTGAATATGTCACAATTATTGAAAACAAATGACATGTGCACACTGTACCTATTCTAAAAGAGATAGCTTCAGCCATATTTGGATAAACATTTAGATACAAATCGTTAATTTCATCAATATTTGAAT
>DWPA01003638.1:0-13838 GCA_018251375.1 Calpodes ethlius
TAACAAGAGATGTCGTTTTACGACATGTGGATAAAAATGTAATTTTCTTTGAATTTAATTTATTATTGCAGCGACAGTCATCCTTCTTCAGTATGTATATATTGACGATATAATAATTATATAATATTTTGGTATTTACAACATGAAGAATTTAATGAAAAACGTCATCTATGTATCCTTTGTTATCCTAACATGGGAGAGAGTTATCTTGTTAGTTCTAAAAAAATGTCTAGATGGCGCTGTGCATCTATTATTACAGTCAGGCAGCACACGTGGAAAATTGTAACAATGTGATTTTTAATTCTCCTGTCCTCATACAACGCAGCTCGGGTGGAATTGGGTTAGTGACGCTAGATATTTTTACATACGAGATAACCAGTAAAAGGAATGTGTACTATAAATCCAGTAAGAAGAGTAGGTATTTGCAGTGTTTAAGCCACAAAGAATATAAAATTATGGCCTAACAGTTAACGACCGTTATTTATTTGAGAAAGAATATTGTAGATATGAGCATTAAGTGTATGTATGTAGCACTACTTACGAGGCGTCTACGCATCCTCGCTTCAAACAACACAAAAATTTACACCTTTGCATCCTCAGCCCTCAGGAACTAGCTTCCTCGTGCAATTTCAGTGAAATATCTCGCACATTTCACAGTTTCGCTACGTATCCTCGCACCACCTCGCTGCTTGACACATTTCTGGTGGTACAGTTTAACAATCGTCCTATTAGATAGAACAAAAATATAAATATACAAGTATTTTTTATCTGTATTTCCAAGTATTTAGTCCTATGGTCTAACAAAATGAAACCACAATTTCGTTTTCTTTTAAGTGCCTAATATATTTTCACAATGTATTGAAGTTAGACCGACTGTAATGGCAATATTAACCAAATTACCTGAATATATTTTAACTAATGAATGAAAAGTATTACCTAGTACTACAGAAAACATTGTTAAAATAGAAGAGGTTTAATGTGCATGCCATTTAGTTTGTAGTATGCCATTTTATTTCTATCCTATTTTTAATTATTTCCTAAGTGTCTATGAAACAAAAACTTCGCGATATTTTCTTCTATCGTATTTATGTAAGCGTCGTGTCATTGTTATATTATGCACTTTGCATTAAAACAAGTATTAATTACACAGACTAAGTACGTATTATTACATCATAATTTTATCCCGCCAAAATACTATGTCCCACAGATAACTGTATTCTCCCTAAGCATAGATAACACAGAGTAATCACTTATTTTAGCTCACTATCAGTCATATTTTCGTACTTTTCAGAGAGATCGAGGTTAAATAAAAAACATTATAGTTATTTATGCTGGAGCTAATATTACTGTCACATTTCAATGATTTCATGTGCATAAAATAATTAGCTACCAGTTGCGAATATAGGGGTGCAATTAAGATAAAAAATTAAACATTTGTACTCAATATACTCCAAAAATAACTCTATAGTATAAAGGGATTAAAAAAAAGATGGTTTTACAGCTACCAATATTACTTTTCAGCCTCGTAACTATCTCCACATAAGAAAAACATATCAAAACAACGTTTCACTGTGCCGTGAAGAGACAAAAAGCAAACAAATAAACACACTTTCCCATTTATAAAATTGAATATAGATGTTTTGTTTTTTGTTTCCAGGATTTAAGGCTTTCTCATTTCTAAGGCTTTAAGGAGGGGGAAGGAGATGGTGGAGGGGGATCGGGGACGATCTTGTTTCGAGCGTCTATTGCAATTCAATATGTTATACCTAGTGTTACATTTCTAGATTACCAACAATTACCACTACTCAGTCACAAAGTATATAATATGACTAGTAGACCCGGCCACCGTGACTAAGGTTAACGTTAGATTATATAGTAGTAAACTATTAAATACAGTGAAATTATTATTTATAAATAAACACAGAAACATTATAAACGATAAAAATCGGTATATAAAGTCGACATCCTACAGCGCCGCCTGGTGGCGAATTAGATCAAAAGGTATAGCAAATAAACCTTCTGCGCGGAAAAATACACATATATACAAATATTTATAATGATCGGGAAAATAGTTTCAGAGTTTATCGATGTCATGTAACGCCTAGAGTATTCGTTTTTTAATATATTTTCCTAAAGTGATCCTTAAAAAATATCAACGTATTTGGAACACGTATAATTATGGGACCTTATTTTTTCATGGAATCTAGTTCATAACTAGTAATTATGAAGAAAATGGGGTATTTTTTCCACACATAACAAGTATACACCAAGCTTCGCTAGTAATCAAATACCCACAATTCAAATTGTTTAAAATTGAGATTTTAGATGGCGCACGTCACGCGATTGTTTCCTTACAAGGAGTATCTTATTATTTAAATTAATGCGGAAGCGAAAAAGACAGAACATATATTTATCCTTGTCACTTAACTCCTCGAAGTGCTATGTGACGTCACACGTGTTACCTAATACCCTTGCATAATAATAATGACATGTTACGACTTACTTACCATGTTTACTTAAAATAAGTTATGTAAAATGTATTTTTGTATTCTAGGCGTAATTTAACATAAGTTTATCTTTAAATACTATATGTAAAAGTTTCTGTACAATCAATTATTTAATATTATTTTCAAATACATAAGCGTACGTCCGAAAATAGTTTTAAACCTATCTATCAGCCTTTAGAGGTCCACTGCTGGACATAGGCCTCCGTTAATTTGTGCCACTCAGACCAGTCTTAAGCCTTCTTATACAGCGGATGCCCGCTGTCTTCTTCGGGTCGTTAGTTCATCTCTATCAGGGGCTACATATACTTCTCTTTTCCGAGACGTGGACCCCGTTCAATGACCATTTTCCCCAACAGTTATTGGTCATTTCTACTACACTGCCAACCCATTGTCAATTCATTCGTTTTGAACTACTTCGTTCGTCTACGGATGTCATCATTTTTCTAATCCTATATAAATATTTTATTTAACTTTACAATTATTTGTCACTCAGAATGTTCACAAGTTCTAGTCCCGAAGACATCACTGATTCATTGCTAGACCTCCCATATAACGACTAATTTAACGGCTAACTTCAACAAAGTTTACAAAATTATACATTTGTAGGAGATGACCATATTATTAGAAACATATTTATTTTCAATTAAATTATTATAATTCTGGTTCTATTAACGTTGCGTTATTTCTAGTATGATATTAGTATCATATTGGCATTATAAAAGAGGTGTTACAAAGCTCATAATACGATGGCTTTTGACGAAAATTGCTACTGCGGAAAGTAACGAAAAACATTTTTTTTTTCGCGATTTCCTTTTTCTAAAACAATTAAAACGTAATTAATATATATTTATCTTTACATCACATTCATCTTGCATTACGTAGTAATATCTAAGTGTTTTTCTGTTCCGGATAATACCTCAGCCACGTCCAGAGAAAATTAACAAAAGTCCACCTTATTACTCCATTCCAAACATTCCTACAGAAACATAACAACTATTGCAATTGTATTAAAGTTTGTTCTTAACTGAATTGAAGTTGAAACCAACTAAAATAAACATCTATAACAATTATGCTAAGAAAACGGACTTAGATTTGACATATTCATCAAATTCAAACAAAAAATAATATTATATGATAATATCATATGACTTTTTAAATCTCTATAGATTATATACCTGCGACATATTAATTTTAGTCTTTTCCTATATACTTTTGCCACTAAAAAATTAATGAATTAATTTTATACAATATTGATAATACTTTTTACTTTTATAAGCATGCTGTGTACTCCAAAGTGATTGTGATATATCAAGCAATATTATATAATATAATTTCATTTATATGTATAATTCTAATGTTCCAGTTATATAGTCCTTATTTAAATAATTAAATCAGAAAGCAAGACGTGTGAGAAAATATGGCAGAAAAGATCAATCAACCGCATAATATGGAATATAACATTCAAAAATCGAATCGGCGTGGCGTGTCTGATTACAATGATAAAGAAAGAAGAAATGAAATTGTATACAGGATGCTCTGATTATCTTAAAAGAACTTGATCGATCGTCAGCTTACTGAAAAGCCATATCTCACTATAACTGTGAAAAATAAACGACTATTAGTATTATGACTATAGTATTATGACTATTATGAACGACTATTATAATTTTCAAGACAACATTGAAATAAATTAATGATGAAGATCGAAAACGAGCAAGTACTACTTCTTAAATAGTGATATTAGTCATTAAACTATTTTACACATTTTTATTTAGCTCCCTCTGTCTGTTTATATGTATGTAGGTGTATCTAGGCGGGATTTTGTCATGATATTTGAACCACTTCTTGATGTCCAATCAAGCTGAAATGCATAACAACTCATTTCCAATGACTACATAAATTTGGAACCGTCGACCTGATCTGATGATGACGAAAGGCCATAGTAAGTCCAGAATAAAACCCCACAACCTTATCAAGTTTGGGCTCATTTGATTAGTATTAACGAGTATATTCATCTTATATACATAGTAACCAAGCCGTATTCACTAAATAAAAGTGTGTTTGTTTTTTTTAATAATTTTAAACCGTTATTTATAATTGTTTTTTTACAGCTAATCTCCAACGAATCGAAATTTTAGATTTCGAATATGAAGTTTTACAAAAGTTCATTCATATCACGAAGCTCTTAGGCAGTTCCTTAAAAATCCTGTCAGTTTCATAGTATGGTAAAAAATTATAAAATAATTAAAGATTTCTGAAAGAATTCCAAGTTAGGGACGCTACCTTAGATATATTTTATGACAATCTCTCTAAATTTAAAACCAAAATACAAAATGTCTTGAAATCAAAAATTAGTTCATCGGTGATTTAAGATGCACCAAAATATATATAGACATCATATGTTTTTTTTTTCACTTATTATATTATGTACTTCGCTATAGAGTTTGCTGTACACATTTATAAATAATATCGCATGCCACTAGTTTTAAGAATTCTTTATTTTATGGTTTTGTTACGTGCATTTTTGTTAATGAGTCGTAAAATAAATAAATGGTGTATTCCAGTGTAGGGCATGTAAGTAAAATATACGATGAAACTAGACCAGTACAAGCAATTACTAGAAAATCAACTGCCACAACTTGAAAACTGGTTCCTTGCTTTTATTTCACGTGATAAGAATTGCAGTCTTTCACGGCTCAACAAAGCGTATCATTTTTGTGTGGAAATGGTCGGGAAGATAGGGAGCGCTATGGATATATAGGCATTTTATTGCGAAAACCCATCTCATATCTGTGTAAAGGTCCATTACGATTAATAAATAATAATAAAAGAAAATGTTTGAAGGTCCATTACGTTTAATATTTCAGCCAAATTAAAGAAAATGTGTACCAACAAAGCGTTGCCTAGCAACCAGTTATAAAAGGAAATGGATAATATTTTTATTGCTGATATTCACACGCGGACGAAGCTGCCGGTAACATCTAAAGTAGAATATAATTTTCGCATTTCATCATCATCAACTATAAAATTATTTTTACTACAAAAACGTGGGCTCCTATGAAACATTCTTCTTAGGCAGTGGTTTAATTAAAAAGTTTTCGAAGTAAATATTACAGTTAGGCAGTTCTCTAACCGCAGTCAAAACTAATTCTAGTTCATATTTAGTTTGTATCTAAGTAACTGTATAAAACACGATAGGATGTAGGTATTTGAACTAATTTAATACCAGAATGAGTAATATTTCAATGGAGGTTTTTTAACATTAAAGTTTACGGTTTTACGTACTAGCATTCTTTCATTTAATATCTCAAAATTCTAAATTTATCTGACAATACAGATGTATGTATGTAGATGTATTTATTAGATACATAGCTTAGTAGCCTAGTTGGTAGTGACCCTTCCTGCGAAGCAAAGGGCCCTGGGTTCGATTTCCAGCCGGGGTAGAAATTTTTGTGACAGATAAATATTTGTTCTCGGTTCATGGGTATTAGTGACGTGTTATTTGTGTTGTCCATGTCATATTGCCACCCGCGACACAGGGAATACTACTGCAGGGGTATGAGTGTGTTAGCGTTTAGCGGTTATTTATTAAAACTCTTATTGTAATATTAACAAAGTAATTCCTTATTAAGGTTTTAAACAAAAGTAGGTAAATAATATATGAATCACGTAATCATCATATTTTAATATTATGAATTAAAAAAAATATCGTATAAATATTTTTCGCGAGTAATATGGTTATTAATGCATAGGTTTTGTTAGAGTTGTATAATTGAAATTTTAATTCATAACATAAAAAAATTTAATGGATTACTGTAATTATTATTGCAGCGAGGTACGTCTAGAAAAAAAATGTTTCAAGGCAGAGTAAGTGACATCGCAGATAATAAAAAACAGTTATAGCACAAGAAGATATTTCAAGTCACAGATTATGTTTATAACAGGATTTTGAAGCGAAGTCTGAACGAGTATTAGAATGAGAAGATATACAATAAAACTCATAAAAACTTTAAAATTACTAATGAAGTTTGTAAATAAATAAATATACATTTAAAACATACCTATAATACAGTATACACCTGTTATGAATCGAATTTTTGGTCGATTCTATTTCCTAAGCGATATAGATATTTAATTAAAAGCCTTTTCTTTATATGAGATATGGCAATGAAGCAATGGTGGACGCTAGTATTGAACTCTCTCATTTATTATTTCCGTAACTTTCAAATTTGGAAGAAATCTAATTTCTTCCTTTCTTAGCCGTAGAGTAATTCAATACTATGCTCACCTCTGCTACAGAGTAACAACATGAAAAAAAATATTACTACAAAAAATATACAGGTACAATAAAATATATTTTAAACTACTACACATACATGCATTACTAACAGATAGCATAGTATATGAAGAAATATTTATATTACTTCGTATAATTCTTATCTATGTTAAAGCCTTAAACATCCAGCTCATCAGGAAATTTACATAACCTTAGATTACAAAATTCTGTCGAAGAAATACCTATAAAAAAAATCATAAAAACATTAAAACCACCAATAAATTTGATAAAAGTATAAATGTCAATTCATAATATACATATTATGCTATATACAAACTTGTATAATTACAGCATAGCTAATTAAAGAACTGGTAAAATGTAAGATTATAAAACGCTAACTGTTACTAACAGATATTGAATAGATAAATCCGCTGGGTGTATAAGCTTCAAATTTTGTACGATGATTTAAATTAGATTTATTTGTAGATGAAAAAGATATAATATGTGAGTGAAAATTCTGTTCTAAGGGATTAAAATAAGGAATGAAAGTTTGTACGAAAATTTTTATATTCAATTAATTATACTTGAAAAATATATTACCTTTTTTATAAAGACGTATAAAAGTTTTCCCTTTAACTACCTATGTATATTTAAATTCCAGACTGTTTTTCAGACGAAAATGAACTGTAATTCAATATATCAAAAGATAAATTGACATTGTCATTTTTCAATGTTTTATTTTATGAAATAATAATTTTATAACATGTATTATATAATATATTTTTTTTTGTGTAAACTTCACCAAAACTAAATATCAGATTCCTATACGCATGCACTATGATATAATATACCGATACAAAGTTTTCGCTCTACATATTAATACACAGATAAGCTAAATAACTCGTAAATAAACAAATTCATATTTTGGATTACAATTCCGAATTTATGTTCACGTCCGTAAACGTCCGTATATATCGGTTCCATATAATTTAAAAACATATATTCATAACACAACATTCATAATTTAATACATTTATTCATTTAGATATGACTGAATGCTATTGTCTAATTTATCAATTATTAATAAAGCTGTTTCGAAGCCAAATTTATACATCGGATATTTTATTGAACGGCTCTTATCGATGTTGTATGATATTGTGTATTAGTAACAAATATTATCGATGGGTGAACGGCAATTTGATTTAAGCGACATTATAGCGGATATTGAGTTATATACATTTTCGGAATCAGCGAATTTTTCTGCGTCGAATGAATCCGGATTCATTTTAATCGGCAAAATGTCGATTAAACCAAATAGTCTTTCACTCGTCGATTTAATTTTTTGTCTCTTTTTTATAGATTACGGAAACTACTGAACAGATCTAGATGATACTTATTTCTTAATCTAGGGTACAATTTATACAGGAATATGTTTTTTTATTGTAACCTTCTTATTGTTACTTTATATTGTTTAAAAAAAATACCAAAGATGCTACCTAGCGATCTAGTAGAATGATGTAAACATGGAAATATAATATGAATTTATATAAAAAATAGCCTTATTTTGGCTGCGAGAACTAGCGGATAAGTTTCTAAACGCGATGTAAACGCGGATTACTATCTAAATAAAAGGCAATAATATTTTTCGACCACAAGACGATTCAGTCTTGTATTAATAACTTTTTTATCATCTTTGTATTTCTTTTCTTTATTTATGTTTTAATTTAAACTTGATTCAAACGAGTACGTATCATTATCCGCTATTTCAAATCAACTACGAATTAAACCCGCTTTCCGCTTCCACTATCATTAGTTTAACCGACGCTTTACAACATGACATAACTTGTGACTTATTGTTATTGTTAATATTATTACACTTGCTTAAACTTGTACAAACATGTCCTACTCACGTTTATTTTTATTTTAATAAGTACAACATTACACTTACTGTGCATCTCTGTGTGATAAGCAACTTTGTGTAACTACGTTTACGCAACACTAGCAAAGTTCTAAGGATTGTCAAAGAATATGATACAGAAAGTCTTTCTCTTAAACTTGGAGAAAAAGGAATGAATACTAATAAATTGGTTTGTATACTTATTAGATATGTTAATATGGGAAACGTCATTGATTCGTTGAGTCTGGAATGATTGATAAAAAACTTTTATTCATAATTATTATAAAATCATACTTAGCATAAAGTTCTTTTTATTGTAACAGAAGTTTTGGAGGAATAAAAATTATAAATACCTAAATACTAAACCCGCCTACTACAAAAATCATTAAAATCTGCTAACGATATTTACTTACTTAATTGTAAGGAGGTACTCACGATTTCCGTATTTTCTTAGCATTTAGCCACTCAATTCCATATATTAGTCACTGCTAGTCTAGTGGGAAGAGCATATTGTCAATTGACATACACTATTGACAGCTAAGCCAGTCAAACTTACGTAGCGACATCTTTACGCACTGAAATCCGTCATTATCTTGAACATTAATATATGTAAAAATTGGTTTTCTCGTTTTGGAGCAACAGTGCTACAAACAGACAGACATATATAACCAGATGCTAAGACGGACACGTCAATATTAGAATTCCCCTTTTTTGCAGAGTTAAAAAACAGCAATTAATCCAATGCATTACTTTTCAATTGAAATCCGTGGGGTATTTAAAGTAACAATTAGTTGGAGGTATGAACGTCGAGAGAAGTGCCTCAAAAATTTTGGAGGCCTGAAATGACAGTACCAAGTACCACCTAAAAATCCTATATATGTAAAACTGCATAAAATTGACACCTAACAATACAACCTAAATTTAAAAGTGGACAGTTCTTTTTGTCCATATTTTTTTTCTATTTATCGTAATAAAAAGGCATGTAAAATTTCTCCTTTCAATTCATATATTTCTTAGCTTGGCATCGATACTACCTATGGCCTTGATAATGTCCACGGGCCATGTTGACCGCACACTATCAGCGGCCACTGCCTCGCATTATACGAATGTATTGATTTTATGCCTTCATTGAACACCAGATCATAACGTGCAGTGGTTACATAATGAATGAAATACAGTAAGTAATCCAATTATAGATATAATTTTATAATGTATAACGAATTAAAAAAAACATTTCTGAAAGCCGTTTATAAGCTTAGGCTCAGCGCTGACCAACAGAGTGACGCGATGAAACTAATTTAATAATAATCTAAATTCAAACTATAATATTATAAAATACATACAAAAAAATACCCTAAGTAATTTAACCTTTAGTAAAGACAGCGGATATTCTCTGGTTCCGAAAGGTCAGGACTGGTCTTAGTTGCACAAATTAGGGAAGGTCTATAGCCAGCAGTTGACCCTCAAAGGTTGATAGATAGATAGATAGAATTAGGAAGACATAATTAAAACAAAGCCATTTTAGACGTTACAAATGTTTTAAAATTGTTTTTCTAAACACTGTTGTATGTGGAAGTACTTTGGGTTGAATTAAGATTGTTGTTAAATTCTACCCATATTCACAAAGAATACTATGAGGTGTCAGTGAAACAGAAGGAGAGGGTCCATTGCTTGTATTCCCATCTGTCCACTGGTGTCTCGAACAATGTCAAAGACTAAGATATGAATATGAACAATCGATACTTTTTTTTATCATTTCACTGTGAGACCTCATAGTATACTTTGTGAATACAGCGGCTAATCTCTTCGCTGGCACTCCGTAAGTAGGCGTCGACCCTAAATTCGCTATTTACCAGCTGTCGTGCCTTCTGTCGTACGACTACGTCAGCTAGACAATAGAAGAATAGAAAAGAATAGGTGCACCGTGAAGCAAAATCCTTTTTCTAAAAAGAATACTTCATTTTTCTATTTAGCTACTTTTATTTCTTAATAGACCCATTCTGCACTCGAAATAGGACTGTAAATTTATTTATTAAAGAGTAATTTTACATTAAAGTTTTTTTATGTTCCATTTTGTTCTATAAATGTACGATGACGTGTGGCGTAATGGTTACTATACCAACTCGTCACTCACAAGGTTCTAGGTTCGATTCCCTGTGAGGAAAAAACTTAAATGATGAGATTCAATTTCTGGTCTCGGCCTAAGTGTGTGTGATGTTGTCTTTGAGTATTGTTCATGGGATTTCTTGTATAAGGACTTCTAATGTTGGGCTATGAGAATGTGTAACGTTATTTATAACACAATTATGGTGTGTTATGTTACGTTGTGTTGCAAATAGTAACAGTGAGTACCTAATCCCAGATTTCTATATACATTATTCTTAAAAAGGGTTCCAAAAGATTACCCTTCA
Organism: Calpodes ethlius; assembly: GCA_018251375.1. Classification (NCBI taxonomy): domain Eukaryota; kingdom Metazoa; phylum Arthropoda; class Insecta; order Lepidoptera; family Hesperiidae; genus Calpodes; species Calpodes ethlius. The sequence goes on from DWPA01003638.1 coordinate 11,092, forward strand.
ACCTTCAGTAAAAATTCATAATTTTTTTATGTTTTGAATTTTTCCAATTATTTCTTACGCAAATTTTCAATAGCATTTACCCAAATCTCCATTTCATTTAAAAATATAACGAACAATCAAGTACAATTTTAACGCAACCTAGTTAAGATACTATCCAATTTGACTTAATAAACATATTGATAAAGTATGATTTTTTTATGTGAATAATTGTATGTTCTGGGCGTTGCTTGTTCGAGCAAAAATGCCTAACCGGGTTATTGGGATAATAAGGATACTTTTCGTCCTGAGAAATGAATCTGTTCCTGCAGGATAAGAGGTATTCTTTACAATAAAGGTTCTTTAAGGGATTGCTTGACCTAATTTTGAACTCTACGCAGTCCAAGTCAGAGACAGAAGCTAGTATTTTGCGGGTAATTGAATTAAACATTGAATCTATGTAGATTCGAATATTGAAAATTCTTGGTCTTGTAAGTCAATATTCATTTAAATTTACAAAGTTCTAACGACTTTTTTATTTAAATATTTTAACCGGGTCGGATGAAACACAGGAAATAATTGTTAATAAAAGAAGTTTAATGTTAATTTTCACATAAAATAATCACAATCAATAACTGTCCCACTGCTGGGCTCGGGTTACACAATGTGAGGGGTACAGGCCATAGTCCACCACGCTAACCAAGTACGGATTATTAGACTTCACACACCTTCGAGAACATTATGGAGAACTCTCGGATGTGGAGATTTTCTCACGTATTTTCCTTCACCGCAGCAATTGATAATTAACTTTGTAATACGCACATAACCTTTTGAAAATTAGAGGTGTGCAGGATTCGAACTCACGCCCCCACGTTTGGGAGACCAAAATTTTAACAAATAGGCTCACTATCACTGCTCAGACTGATACAAATTTGTCTTTTAAATTTTACGATTATGCTTCATCAAGTCGCTCCCCGTGACTTCTTATAGGGATACATTGCCAAAATACTGAATGTAATATTTAATCATACTTAAATCATCGAAACTCAAACGACATATAAATGAAATAGAATTAGTTACTTGTAATTTGAGTTGTCAGACTTGATCCACACATGCATTGGCGAAAATTATACTGCGCGTTAAATGTCTAGATATACAATGCTATCCTATACGAATTTTTCTTCCCGTTAATTTATGTGTCTATTACCGCGTTAAATAGCGCTTTAAACTGTTCGTTGCATCTGCGTGGTGTAATTTTTAATGCGTTAATCAACGCATTAGGATACAAATGTGGCAGATACAACATTGTCCATTTTGTCCAATAGTTAGTTGGTAGAGTAGGCTTTGAGCATTAAGCTCGCAAAGATACCGTAATATTATTTGTGGTGTATATGGTTGCTTTGCTCTATTCACCGCAATGCCTCCTCTGTCTCTACGTAATCTATAGCGGAAATCAAACAAGCAAACCCGTTGCGGCAGACTGTTCACGGAGCCACTTTCCTACCACAAACAGCCACATTACACGCTCCGTTTGAGAATAATGCAGACGCTTTTAATTACACCTATTTAAATAACTTTTGTACTCGGTCGCGTAATAACATAAACGAAAACGGCAAGGATATGCAAGAAGAATTTAATTTTAGTTGTTAGATTGTGTTGAGATCGTGTAGTGAATATACTTGCCTGTGATGGGAATAAAGTAAGTTTTTTTTATTTGAGCTTCGATACTTATAGGTTAGGATAAATAATTTAAGCAAACAGCCTAATGATTTAAATGTTTGTTTCCCGAACGAAGGGTCTAAGTTCGAATCCTGAACTCGTCTCTAATTTTCAGTGTTATGTGCGTTTTATTAGTTAATTATAATTTGTTTCGGTGAAGGAAACATGTTCTCAAAGATATGTGAATTTTACCAATCTTCTTTGCCAGTAAGGATTTCGGTATGAGCTCCTTCACATTGTGAGAGGAGATTAAGCCCATCAGTGGGACAGTTAAAGATAAACAACTCTGTAGCAAGTGACTTTGATTAGTGACGGGACCTGAGTTCGATTCCTGGCAGAGGAAGATATTTGGCACAATAAACCTTTCAACCCCTTTTTTCATTCAGTTGTAATGGTTACACATGTGTACCGTGATATTTGTTTTTATTGTTGTCAATTAAATTTAAATGAAAATCAAATTGTATGTTAGTTTCGGTGCGTGACTAGTGCACAGTTCCTTATATTTATAATTCAACTTAAATGTAATTCGTTACAGATATTTGGTGATATTTTATATTTATTTATTTTAGTCACGTAAACGAAAAACATTATATGCTACTCTGCATCTAGCTTCCAAAAACTAATCTATGATATTGTCTTTCGCTACACATTCACCATAGATAACAGACAATTTATTTTGTCAATAAATGAATAATTTTAATAAATAAATATAATAATAACCACAACCCATAACTATCCCAGTGCTGGGCTCGGGTCTCTTCACCCAGTGTGAGGGGTACAAGCCATAGTCTATCACGCTGGCCAAGTGCGGATTGGTGGACTTTACACACCTTCGACAACAATATGGAGAACTCTCAAGTGTGCAGGTTCCCTCATGATGTTTGCCGTCACCGAAGCAAGAGATAATTAATTTGTAATACGCACATAACTTGGAAGAAAGGTCCTTGAATGACGTCCACGTCTCGGAAAAAGGAGTGTAGGTCGCCAGATCGACTGACGACCTGAAGAAAACAGCGGGTATTCGCTGGATTCAGAAGGCTCAGGACCGGTCT
>DWPA01003639.1:0-13836 GCA_018251375.1 Calpodes ethlius
ACCTTAAAAATCTTAGTGTAAATTTTGATTATTGATTTTCTATGGGACAGATCAATATTAGATGATCACTTATCTTCAGGAGATTCTTATCGAGCGATCTACATACTAAAATGCTAATTAACATAAACGCTAACACACTCATACCCCCGCAGTAGAATTCCATGTGTCGCGGGTGACATGGACAACACCAATAACACGTCACTAACATCATGAACCCGAGAACAAATATTTATCCGTTACATAAATATTTGCCCCAACCGGGAATTGAACCCAGGATCTCTCGCTTCACAGGCAGAGTCACTACCAACTAGGCTACGGGGTCGTCTATTGTTATTGTCTAATTGTTACTAATAGGTAACGCACAGCCTGTACCAGTGGGTCTAGACACCTGAATCTTTGTACACAAGTTATTTATAGAGCAGGAGTCATTTAATATAACTGTGATCAGATTGACTGGAATCTTAACACAATTTTATGAAAATTTATTCCTTAAAGAGTTAAAAGTTATAATAGCGAGTAAAAGTTTTTGTTTATCTTGACTAGATTTTTTCCACTTTGAAGTCCAATCTTTCCGTTAAGTCAACGTAAAATTGGTAAAAAAAATAAACTCTAAAGGGCAATAACATTTTCTAGTTATCCTAAGTTCAAGTAAAATGTACTTACGTAACCTTTGAAATTACTTCAAATTTCGTTAGTAACCAACTTCCAAATATCTCAAGATTGCTTTGCAACCAAAAATTTACGACTGTCACGCCTTCCTTCGTAATCGAATCGTTGTACTTGCAAACCTTTGAATACGATAGTTAATTCATATTATTCAGTTACAAAACAAACTTATTTTACCACAGGAACAAGTAACAACTTTATCGCCAATTTCAATCTGTTACCAACTACTGACTCTGACAATACCGTCACTGCGCCATTCAGCTCCTATGCTATAGCTATTGAAACTAAGTTATCGCTTAAGTTACCGAGTTCAGAATGGGTTAAGGCGTTTTGCGAATTGCAAAGCAGTTTCTTAGCTTAGATTTAGTTTAAGTAATAGCTAGTAACGTTCGTATTTAACTGGAACAGGTCCACGACACCTGCAACTTTAATTGTAAACACGTTTCCAATAGAAGAGCATATCGAACTTCAATAAATTGGTGCTAAGCGATACAGATATATTCGGAGTTCCATATCTTTATCACTGCCGCCTAAAGTAGTGTAGCTATACTTTAATGTTACCTAATTGAAAAGATAAGCCCCATATGATAAGTGATCACACCAGTTAAACGCCCGTGACTAAAAATATATATAAACACAATAACGTTATTTTTGACTTAATTCTAAGAAGAAATAGGGTGAATTAAGCTGCTATAAATGTTTAACGCCTCGCCAGATTCGCTAGGATGAAACTAAATTGTATAGAGTAACGACCTTCAACTAAAAGAATTTGATGTTTCTTTGAGCAATCTGCACTAACGATAATAGAAGATATCAATCCTTCACATTTAATCATCAATAAGCCATCTGTACGCTGAATGAGACATAACTATCTATTGTTTTCAAAAACGTGATGCAACTTCATACATCGCTCAACTCGCAAAATTTGGTCCCGCAGCTGACTGTTTCGTGTCGTGTTACCGTTTGATATTCGGAACGCAATTCCATTGATTACTTGCCATGTTCCAGTCAGTAGTTGTTAGTCATAGTTGGGATTCTCACGAAACAGTTAACTCTCGTAGTAATAGAGAAAAAATCCGTAGCGTTGTAAACCCAAACTTGAGTTCAACTGTAGGTGCGTATTATGGTGGTGATGTTATTGTCGATGAATATGAAATACCTATTGCTGAGTTATTATAGCGAAATTATTTTACAAGGTTTCATGAAATTTTAACTACAGTCCTTGAAGAACGTTAAGTATTGAATAAAGTATTCACTTAGATAGTAAGCATAGGCACATTGTTTAAGACATCAAGTACTCATGTTTTTTACTATAAAGTATTTTATATTATTAAAACATAAGAAATATTTTCCAGTAGCAACATATAATGTAGATAGATAAATAATATCTATACAGAGAGTGTTCACAATACAATTTTTCTGTATTGCTATGTAATAAAGCGTAAGGTTTATTTTGCGAAATAAAAATGAAGTACTTACAAAATTTATGAATTATTAAACAGATAGTATACATACAGCATATAATATAAGGAATTATATATGTAGCTAAAACATTGATGATACGATTCGCGAGAGCACTAGACAATATGTACAGATATCTATCGATACAAATTTACAATTCCACGATTAAATATGCCAAAAAGACTGTCGAGATGTCCTATAAAAACGTTGTAGCCCCGTTTGAAACAACTTCAAAAATAGAGTTCACTTCGAATAAACCAGTCGCAGACATCATTAAAATAACATTCGCTCGGATGTAACTATAATGATGTCACAGTTTATGAGTCGGATCACTAACGACCTGGATCAAAGTGTCAAGAATGTATTGCGAAATGGTTTTTTTGTCACAAATCTTATCGTTATGCACAGAGGATAAATTGGGGATGTAAAAGAGAAATCTCTATCCTTAAGTGCTACTGTGCTTTGTTGTGTTAATAACGGACAAACAAGCAAACGAGCCACGTAATAATAAAGTCGCTCATGGATTTTAGTAACACTAAAGATACCACCAATGCGAAATTTTAATTTATTCTGTCTCTCCAACATTTTGACCGAAACTCAAAAATAAGTCGCTTTTACAAATTTATAGGAAAAATCATATAATTAAGAACGATCATCAAGATTAAATTAAAAGGTACAGAATTCAGCGCCCTAAAACTTTAGGGAAAATATCGAATACCAACATTTTACCGGCAAACATCCTTATCATATGAGACAAAAGAAGCCAGCTCTTCCTGTTTAATGATAGGGCTTTGGGTCAGGGTGTAATGTATATTAGTATGAAGTCATTAAGATTATTATTAGTATTGTTAGCTTTCCTTACTTCCACCATTATGCTTCAGTTATCTGTTCAACGAACCGTCTTGTTCCGGCCGGAAACTTCAGAGCTTGTTCTTTTTGTCTTGTTTCTCGACCATCAACACATAGGGACGGATGTATGGAAAACGGTGACCATTTACCGTCAAGTAGCTCACTGCACTACTGAACATAAGCCTCCCCTAATTTGCGCCACTCAGAACGATCCTGAGCTATCGAAATCCAGCGGATGGCCACTGTCTTCTTCAGGTTCTCAGTTCATCTGGTTGCATGACGCCCTTCATCCCTTTTTTTCGACGTAGACGCCATTTAAGGACCTTTCTTCCCCAACGGTAAAAAAATTCGGCCCATTGTCAAGTATTTATCAGTTGCATCATGAAATTTTGTTGCTCGCAACGGATTAGGTTGAATTCTGTGTCTCATACTAAGCACGGGGTCGTTTCTTTAGGAATCGCCTCACCACGGTTCTTAAGTGTAATCTTCAGCTAACAATATATAATATATGGATAAATATTCATAGTACCCAGGAAACCATGCGAAACTGGTCAAGAAAAATCTTGCAACCATTAACCTATAAGTGTTTCTATTTCTCTTTCACCGTTAATTAACATATTACAATGAACGACAATTTTGTCAACAATAGTGTATGTCATTTCATAATAAATTCCGGTTCGTTGCAGGTTCAATTTAATCAGTACTAGTATTCTCTGAATAGCATCCGTATAATGCATCGTTGATGAAAGAGTATGATATACAAGCTATTCATATTACTCATAATCCCTAATAAATCCTTTAATCATTCAACGCACTTCAATAATAAGCAGAATGATTAGGACTTGCTAATTACAAACGCCAGTGCATGTTTTAATTAAAATCATAGTGATGTTCCAGATCTATTTGCATGACATTGAATAAGAGACGTACCTTTGTGACATTCGTCTGAAATGACATAATCCACACTCCCGTTAATTCTGTCACGAAACTTTATTGACGCAACATTGTGTTTATTGAAAAGGTTATTTTTCTCTAATATAAATGTCTGTGTCAATCAATCAGGCCTGGAATCCCTGGCTTTACAAGTTCACACTATCACTAGGCTCACCGAGGTATCTTCATTCATTTGTCAAGAATTTGCAGTCTTATGCGGTACCGATATAGACTTTGAATATTCTAATATTCTTCCAAAACTTTTAAAGAATGTTTGGGTCTTGGATGGATCTTCATATTTTACATTAGACTTATTCTTTAAAAACCGCCCAACTAGTATCGGGAAGCGGAACAAATTGCACGACCGCAGCAGAATGAGTGTTCGAACTGAAAATTGTCTTGCTTGAAATAAATGGCTGCGGCCGATTTGAAATTCAAATGCGGTTGGTGTTTGTGGAGCAGATGCGGTGCCGTGTGCTCGCATAACTATTGTGTTTGACGAAAAAGGGTAACTGGAAATGTTTGCAAAGTCAATTTTCAAAGTGTTCTTTTATTATGTGAATTTGTTTGTTACTACGTTTTACGCGCTTCTTTGCATTCGAAAGGTTGGTATCCTTGCAACTTGCATTGGTATTTGGGTCGATGGTGATAAATATATGGTAAGGAAAATTGGTGGTGGTAAAATTTATACATGTGAAATATTAAAATACATAAATAAATAGCGACTGAAAAAGGGAAAAATTAACATGTTGATCAATATTACCCAAAATATTATTTCCCAATAGTCAATACCTGAACATGAATTATATTTGGTAAATCATTATTTGGATAATATTATAGGATTAACATTAAATTATATTTTTGTCAAGACACGTCATTTGTAAACATCGTTGGACAAACAATAAATTTACGATCATACAAAGATGCTTAAATTGTTTAAATTACTTATTTAACGACCGGCTCAATATACGTATTTAAAACCAAAAAAAATTAAAATAAAAGTACATAAAATTACTTTTTTAACATATAAAATAATAACATTGAAAGTAAACTGCAGCGTTGACCAAAATATACAAATGCATGGGTGTGAAGTAAGTGATGAAAGCTATATGTCAATTCTTTGTTTTTTTTTAATTGTAATTTTGTCATTGATCAACACCCTAAAGTACAACGAACATAATGTGCAATTTACTTGAACAGCGTTCGAACTTAAATGTCTTGTTTGAAATAAATGGTTGCGTTCAAATTGAAATTCAGATACGGTCTGTGTTTGCGGATCCTGGACCCGCATAGTTATTGCGCGTTTAATAAAAAGGTTAATAGGGGCATGCTTAAAGCCAATGGATGCCTTTCAATCGTTAATGGCGCTTGGTAAATATCTAGGGATGTTATTATTAGCTATTACCTTGCCTTAAACTAATAGGCAGGAATTGCTAATCGGTTCAAATGTAAATACCCTGTCGCGCGTCGTTTCAAGTTCCTGCTCCTTTCGGTATTTTAATGGTTGAAACCGATGACAAATTTAAGTTTAATTCAGTTTCTTATTTGTCTGTCCGTCTGCTAGCCACACCGGGCAATTAATCGGCGTTACAAAAAACATCCTAATCTGAAACAGATGGGTTGCCGGCCAAAAAACAAAGAATTAGCTCGCAAGCCCAAATTGGGCGATAAGTTGCTTAGCTGATTTAAGCACGATGGTGATAGCTCACCAGGCAGATTTAACAGAAAGATAACAATATCAGTTTTTATCATCATCACAACCCATAACTGTCCAACTGCTGGGCTCGGATCTCCAAACATAATGTGAGGGGTGCAGGCAGTAATAATATTAGTAAATTAATAATTATAACGATTTCAGAAGTTCCTGGGTGTCACCGAATACTTTTGACTTTTGAGTCCCAGTTTATAATTTTTCATACTCCTCGTTTTCTTCAAAATATAAAAAAATTCAAACAGCGATTTTATTAAACATTTTTTTTTGTGTTATCATGGAATATTTTTTTATTTCCTCCGTGCTCATAAACGGCAACATTTAGTTGTGAGGGCAACGACCGAAAACAAAACGTCCTTGTTCCCATTGCGATCACCCGTGGAGCAACCCCGACGGTTTTTGGGAGATTAGCTATTATCTACAGGCTGCAATGTGGTACTGTTGTTTTAGCAGGAACATGAGCCTTCTATATTATCCTACGTTTGACATTTAAATTGCTCACAAACAGCCAGACGTTACCATACGTGTATTGAAACAAAAACATTATTACTTCCTATATTATTAACACTTTTCAACAAACACGACGATTACGATAATTGCTTTGCGCTTTGTCATAGGAATTTGAATTTTGCCGGTATATATATGTATATAGGATCGCCCGTGTCATCGGCACTGTCATCGAACATTGTGTGAGTGTGTAACATGTGAATGACAGTTCCAAGTTTGGAAGCATCGATTCCCATGACAGAAGAATGGAAAGTGAGTCTCCGTCCAGCATTCCTACACCAGCTAGTTTCTATCGTAGCACGATGTTAGCCGAGTATCGATGTCATCGCGATGGTACTGGCATGTCTCGGAAACTGCTGCGCTTTATGTAACGTCCATACTAATGACCGTGTCCAATATACAAGTGTTATCTCAGTCGTCGATATTAGTACATTTTCTTCCTACTCTTATAGGTACGTTGTTTAATTGTACTAGTAAATCTGAGATAATACATTTTTTTATTAACTTATCATAATTAAATAGGTACCTACTAATAATGCAGAAATCAAAAATAAATCTAAAATGTTTTTATAGATAACTAACTCCTCAAAAACAAAAGAATCGTCAGGAGAATATCAAACATACAACATTTTCTACCACGTACGTGTAAATTGTGGAACGAATTTTCTCCCTCAGTATTCCCACAGTACTATGACATGGGGTCCTTCAAGAGGCGGGTCTCTCGCTTCCTTCGTAGCCGGCAACGCGCTGGTGACACCCCCGGTTTTGCCAGTGTCCTTGGGTGGTGACCCGGCAAATGACCCGCCTGCTAGCTTGCCTGCATAGGCTATAAAAAAAACCATTTACCCAAATGCATATTCCGTTTTGATCCGTAGAGAGAAAAGAGGCGTGTAACCGTTTTTTTATATTTATATATAGATTAAGTACAAGTTCTACATTTATAAATCATTCCGTATACATTTTCTTAATGCACAAAACGCAGCTGATTCTGCTAATGCACTTTTAGTTGTAAGAAAATGTCCAAAAGCTGCACTCGCTCATGTAAGTTTACGTTATTCCAGACAACATTGAATTAACTTCACTAACATTAACATTTTATTTCGATTTACTTTGGAATTAGCTCCGTCCTTACATCACTTTATAAAACTATAGATATAAAATAAATATTGCGAAATTGACAAATGAAAAATTATTATCAAATACTTCGGTACGTCGTAAGCTCAAACTCAAATTGCGTTAGAAACAATCTACAACGCATAAGCAACCAAAAGTACTTCTCAATATTCAGATCAGACCAATATAACGACAAGCATAGCTTTCGCATCCCAAAGATATCAGAGAACTGTGTCACTTAGACATCACAATCGGACTTATATAGGAATTAACCCCACTTTTCCTACTACTACCCCTTAACAACAATGTATATTCTAGATCTCACCAGTAACCTCGGTACTTTGTAGATTATATACTCATACTCTTAAGTAGGCTGACCCGCATAAAGATTTAAAGACTCCTCGAACCAAAAGCAACTGTCTATTCGTAAAACTGTTTTGAAGAAATAGTAAGTATTATGTAACTAGCCATTAAATGTAAAATAGTGCGTGATTTTGGTCTCTAATCAGATACTAATAGATATGGCAACCGATTTTCGTACACCGCCGTAACGGTAAAATGTTTCAAGAAAACGTGACGGTACTTTTAAAAGGTTTTATTAACTTACAATGTGCGTTAGTTCGTTAGTATGTTTGTTTGGTTTGAATTGTGCAAGCTGAAATATAACTATTGCCTCTTATCCTAGGAAGTTGAAATTAAAATAACTTAATACTTCAATGAGTGTTTACTTCAGACGAAGGAACTCCTCAGTGATGCACGGCTACTATTTTTTTCAATATAAAAGCGTGTTTTAGTTTTTAAACTATCATTACATTATTACTTATCATCTCCGTTACATCGATATAAAAGTTTAATTTCAATGTATTCTTCATTTACAGAATTCAACATAGGATATGAATTTAAATCTCTGTAAACAACATAGAGTGTTTACAGAATAAAAGTAGACAGGCGAATAAAATCTGTTCATCCTTATTAAGTTACTCAAAGTTATCCACGAGCTACAACAAGTTAACACGAAGACAACTTATATTTCGTATTTCACTTACTGCTTGTTACTTGTGATTTTTATCTGTTTATTCACTGTTGGGAAATCAAATTAGCCTCCCGATAAACCTGCTGTACTCCGGACCTCTCTATTACAGCTCCCTGAGGAACAGACCCGCGTTTCGAATTTAAGTACGCTGCTCTGTTTAGAATGTAAGTCACGGTCTGAGGAGAAGGGCGTGGCGTAATATTTTATTATATGCTTGAAGAAAATAACTGCTCTAACTGGGTCTCAATTAAAGTCATATTCTAGAAATTAATCTAAATATATTTCTACATATTATGCAATTTGAATTCATTGGTGCCTATACGTAGCAAATATTAGAAACAAAATAATAGGAAGGATTATATGAGCAATAAAATCCAAGCGAATATTTGCTTGTCTCTCCTTCTGTGTCATTGGACGAATATCAAGCTTAAACTAGTAATAAAATTTGTATGCGGTTGTCACTATTGGCATGGAGAGATATTACGAATTTGATATTCAGGTTGATCCTTATTACTGCTACATATTCCTATTAACATTAATTACAAGGTAATTATCTCTCGCTTCGGTGGATGATAGCAACATGAGAAAACCTTGACAGCGGAATACTCCATGAGGTTCACAAGATTGTGAAATCTGCCAATCTGCACTTGGTCAGTATCTTGGTCACTATAACCTTTACCTATCTTACTATGAGAGAAGACCTGAGCATATCAATAGAAAAGATCATCCCCTCGTTCGACGAACCCACGTTCGAACCACTAGGTTATCACTATATATCATACTACAATGATATTAAACGCGTTTCCCTGTAAAATAACATGCAATTCTTATTAATTAAAATCACTTGCTGTAAATAAAAACATATTTATAATGAAGAGTTACTCACATTGCATTATGTTACGAACCAAATTTCCCGTTGAAGCTAGCCGTGGCTTTACATTCTTGATCCAGTGGGAATTCTTGTAATAATTTACGGGATACTCCTCTTATATTCACTAAAAGATAATACTTAATTAGTTTTCAGTGGGCGACCGCTTCTCTTTATCCACAGTGAATTAATGACATGATTATACACGCCCTAATATAATTGAGAGATATATTTAAAATATGTATAGTAGAATTACGATAATTTTTAATTATAGATTTATAGTTTGAAAATTAAAATCACATTTTTATACTTCAAACCATTTAGTAACCATCCTTTCACCGTTTAGGAGTTCCCTAGTTTGAGGCCAATTCGAAGTATTGAGTCATTATTGTCGTATAGATCGCATTATCATCGGAATTAGAACAAAATATCTAACTTCAATTCATAAGATAAAAGGAAATAAGGTCTAATATAGCTTGCAAGATTTGACCCAAACATAATGACACATTAATAAACATTACAAGTTAAATAAAAGCTTTTAATAAATCACATTATAACTAGATATTAAAAATAGACCGTATAATTACTTTGTCGAGAAACCTATTTGTGTATAAAACTTTGGTAAGTACTCACCAGTACTTTGCTCTTTTATTGTAACATGGTCGATTACCCGCGGGCGCACGATACCAATTGTTCTTGATATTAAAATTAATTCTCTGAGCATACTTGATATTGTTCTTCTGAAATTATATGCTTGTTATTCGCTTGTTCGCCTTTCATATTGACAAATAGGCTATCTCGATAAAAAGAACGGGCGGTTCGTGAAACTCAAGTTCTGGCGCAATGACAATTTTCTTCTTTTGACAGTAACAACCAGTGGTAGTCGAGACCGCAGGTATTTCCGCGTAATAACATAACAGAGAAACATCGGGAAATAATATGCGGGGAATCGAATTATCTTAACATGCTTTACCTGACAGTATGACCAAGTAAAAGCTCTATGTTTTTTGTGTCTATATAATATTTGTAATATTCATGTTTCTTCCTTTATTTGATTTGTGAAACATAATATCAGGAAGAATATTATCTGACTCGCAGACTTCATAAGAAGTAGAATTAATATTAATCATATCTAATATTTCTATGAATTTCGATGCACAAATTATTGGCGAACTTAATCGGTACTGCATTTAAACAAACTAAAACCGTTTCATTTATTACGGAAAGTAAATTAAAATCGAGATAACTATAAAATTTAAATGCAACATTAAGTAATTATTTTAAATAAAACACAGGTATAAATGATATTTCGTTACGTGCTTTTCAAATCTGGTATTTTATTGCAGTTCTGACGTATGCTGACAACCTGAAGCTTATGTTTTATGTAGAATACCTTTTTGTGAAGAATATTTGAATGAAAAATCAGACAAATGAGCTCCGAACACCTTTTGATCACGAAATATAAAATTTAACCCTCCGCTTATTTATGTAAATTTTATATGTATTAAATCTGTTCCACGTATAATTTTTAAAAAAGAATATAACATTTTCTTTTTACTTTTAAATACATACGTTCCTCAACTCCTCAACTAGGTTGACTGACAACCTGAAGAAGATAGCGGGCATCTGTTAGATTCAGAAGGTTCAAGACCGGTATGAGTGGCAAAAATTAGGAAAGACCTATATCCAGCTGTGGACCTTCAAAGACTGATAGTTGGAGTAATGATTATTATATAGGGTACTTCTTAAAAGCAGTTGTCCTTTTAGATAACAAAAGAACTAGAGTAAAGTCATATTTGCTACCTTGGTACATTATTTTATTCCAATAAAAGCAAACATTCAATTGGGCATCCCGGTAGCTATTCCCAATCCTGTAATCCAATTAAATGATTTTTCGTTTGATGTAAGCCTTTTGCGATACTAGAAAGATATATATTTTCAGTACGAAAGATATAAAGTTTCTTATAGATTATTTTGTACCTGTTATTTAAAGGAGCTTAGAGAAAATATTGATAAGGGATATAAATGAAGGCACCGGGTAAAGACCGCCCGTGATGTTGATTACAACTGCGCGCCTTGCATACAAATGTATCTGTTTAATATTGAAACGATATCACCAAATTTAAATAATTATTTTTACATAAATCATAATTAACTCCCCAATTTACAAGCTTAATAAGTATCACAGTAGAAAAACATTTTCAGAAGATTCAAAGCAATAAGATATTTTTTACTCAGTTTTTCTTTTAGGTGTAGTAATCTATAAGATCATCTATAGGTGTCTGGTAATACGCATTTGGTGAGCCTCGTGGACTACACCCATTACACCTTATATTGTGAAATAGATCTGAGTCCAACGGTGGGACAGTTGTGGGATAAAGTGACGACAACGTATAGGATTTTATTTGTTAATTTAAAAGGTTAATCGATAGATAATACTATTGTTTCGTTATTGTCCTCTGCCCAGAGGTTGTCTGGAAGAGATCGCTTTTGTAACACATTTGTAACTTATTTAGACAGTACAATAAAGAATATTCTATTGTAATACACGTTTGAGCACGCGATATAAAAAACACATTTATTTATCTACAATTCCGCGTGGTATACCCGCCATTTTACAAAATATTAGTATCATATACGTAAAGTTCTATCTAAGTGTTCAAAAACTCATTCTTAATTATATTTTAAAATCTTAATACATAAATATTGCAATAATAAAATTATAATATTATTTATTATTTTAGTTATAAAGTAGTATTCCTTAACAAAAAATCGATCAGCTGTTATGAAGGACGCGAAATATCATATAAAAGCAGAGGAGGAGACGGCACCGACGAGCGATCCCGTCCGCGCCATGCATACGAATCACCTATTTATTATGAAAATTGTAAGAGCTTCGGTTATTTTAACGAAGTTTGATTAAATCAAATTGAATTCTACTTAATTTGCAATTTTAATAAAATAATATTATGTATTCATCAGAAAGAGGACTTGATTCTCAATGAAAAGTATTATACGTATTAAAACCGAAATGATGGGATAAATTCCTCCTAGTCTATACTAATATTAAAAACGAAAGTGTGTTTGTCTGTCCTTCTTTCACGGCTCAACGGAGTGTAGCTATGATTTTGGTTTGGAGATAGTTGGGACGATGACGAGTACTATAAGCTACTTTTTACCACAAAAGAACATCAACCACAAAACTAACAATCCATTACGATGTACATTTCAGCCAAATTAAATGAAGCGTTTAACCACGAAGTGGTGTCTGGCAACCATTGATAGAAAGAAATTAACAACCCTTTTATTGATGTTATCTTCACAAACGCGGGCGGATAAATACTTAATAGTATTTAAAAACTTCTATACTTTAAATGCTTTCTGTGTTCTTTTGATGTATCAAAAATACGATTTGACACCTCACGTATTTATTTCATAAACATGTGTATGTATGAATCGTTGAAACGCCAGGAATTCTCGGCGCACTTTTGAAATGAAACTTTTCCTCTCACCGAGTCGTTAATAAATTATGTATACTAGCAGGCAATATCATTGTAGCGCCCCACATTGTCCAACGCCTGAAAAACACTTGGACCCAATCTACAAATTAACTGAAAAGAAAATCAGCCGCAAACATTGGCTCTGCTCCAGAATGGACGAACGAAAAACTATCCGAAATTCAAATGGCACGAGGACACTAACTACGCCCAAGTAAACCTTATTCACTTGTAATACGTGCGATACGACCGCAAAGACAAGTTTGTAATTGTTTAGTGGTAGAAAGAGAAATACGAAATAGAATGAACCTTTTGGCTCACGTATTAAGATTTACAACGGTTGCAGTTTAAGTTGGTAATTGGCTAAAACGTGAGCGCTGAAGGTATCCTCTAAACAGAATTCAAGTTCCCTTACCTTGTCCGCAAGTTTGTTAGTGTCGAAACACACTGAGTACCACTCAGTGTTGACAGTTTGACGGATTTTTATTAAACTTAGACAAACACTGTGTTGCGACATTGAAGGTTAAACCTGTGTTTATGTGTACAGAGCAGTTTAAAACAGTTTTGAGAAGGAAAAGCGAAATGTTATTTTCTACCTTAATTGACATAAATGTGTTTAACGACCAAAGTAAGTTAGTAGCGACCCTAGTAGCAGAGCGAAGGGCTTCGAGTTTGATTTTTGGCTGGAGCATTATCTACACATATGACAAATAATGTTTGATCAAGGATTATAGTAATTTGTTATAGTTGATTGTGTATATTTTACATCCCTTATATCATGTATAACTGATACGACATTATGTGTGATTATTTATTGAATTCCAGATACTTTTATGCAGCACCATTTACCAAATAAAGTCTTTAACGTGAAATTTCTCGAAATTGCAGGCTTAAAATTATTATTGTAATTTTGTAATATAAAATAAGTAAAAAATATATATGCAATTTTAGCTTTAATAAGTATCACCCATGAAGATTTGCTGGATATAACCTCTCCTAATTTGCGTTATTCAGCCGGGTCCTGAACCTTTTGAATCCAGCATATGCCCGCTGTTCTTCAGGTCATCAGTCCATATGATTGCAGGGCGACCTGCACTCCTTTTTAAATGAACTTCAAATAGGTACATTAACAAAACCTCAGTGTAAATCCACCCTTATCAATCAGTTGTTTAAGCATGTTGTGAAGTTTTGAACTGAT
>DWPA01003640.1:0-13835 GCA_018251375.1 Calpodes ethlius
ATATTTATGTGACAGATAAATATTTGTTCTCGGGTAATGGGTGTTAGTGACGTGTTATTTGTGTTGTACATGATACAGGGAATCCTACTGCGGAGGTATGAGTGTGTTAGCGTTTATTTTTTATTTATATACATCTGCGACTGACTGTGACTGTGACGGTAAAAAGTTGTTTTTTTTTACCAGACAATCTTATAGTCTTCTTATAATGCAAACTAAGAGTTCCGAGCCCAATTCACGTTATTTGCCAAAGCGTCTCTGAATTTTCTTATTTTTTTACATGTAACGTTTGGCCGTATTAGAGCGGTATAGAATACAGATTCCGTTCTCATTCGGGAAAAACAAGGTTTCGTAAGAGTTACGATTATTAAGTCATAGATAATATCATTATTATTTTTCCATGAATCCTGCCTGGTTTGCTACTGCACTTTTGCTAAAATCAGGCGACTACCAATGTGTCGTGTACCGGCTGGAAAGTTTAGAGCCAGTTCTTTACGGACTGACAACTCAATAGTCATGCCTGTGGTGTTACTCGTATCTATGGATGACGTTGAAAGTCTAAGTACCTGGTATAAACTAAGATACCTGAAAAAAATAAAAATTTTGAATCTGAGTAACTATAAAATTTTATGTCTTATAATTAAGTATTACATCACAATGTGGATCCGCAATTAACTTAAAAACTTTGCCACCGATTAAATAGACCAACTTAAAAGATGCGATAGTTTTGGATTTGATTTGAAGATTACATAAGGTATCAACTAATTCAAATGATATATTGTAACGTTACCGCATAAAATACTCGATATGCGAGCATTTAACAAAGGCATATAAATAATTAGGATCTAGAGTACCTGCTATACTTTATCAAACATACTTACGAGTACAACTAATATTTAGTACGGCTTCAAACTACTAGTAACATTGGAATGCCGCATAACTACGGCTGCCCAAAAAGCAAGTTGAATTATAAGTGATATTTTTTAAGGTATCATTTACGTAAACGTAATATAGAAATTCCAATTTTCCTGTATCTTTATTTTTTCAAATTTATCCTGTTTACTTCTTCGCAACTACTTTATTATGCGATTTCCTCTAGCTATTAAAAAAACGAGTTATTTACGTCTCCGTTCAATCAACGAACAGGATCGTGGACGAGGACTTTTTTGTCATTTTGTCAGGACACTGTAAAAACAGCCAAACAGAGTTATCGGAAGATTGATGAGAGTGTTGCCCTAATCAAGTCTATTCTTTAGTGTCACTTACTTTGTTAGCATTTCTTGTGCTTTATAACGTGATAGGAAAATACACTCCTTAGATTATTAGGATTTCTCTTTTCGTAAATACCTTTGGCTTGACTTCCAAGAATTGGATGTATAACCAAGTGTAACTTTTACCGGAAACAAAAAGTGTTAGAAGCTGGGTTGAAAAACACATTAAAAAGAAGTCAAGGGACAAAACCACTATAACAGAAGAAGCTCTAAGTTTTTTATAAGGGCCAATATTATCAGACAAATTAAAGCTCAAAGAAAGGTCCAGCACCATGCCACCACCAAGAGATTTCTAGTTAGATATATTAAGACCTGTGATACTTTAGCAAAATCGCCCAATTTGTCTCGCATAAGCAATTATCTTGTTTTCTTTTGTTTATCACTAATCACTCGTTAGTTAGTCTGCAAGCACTAGCCACCGCATGGACTAAAGGCATCATATGTTGAATTATCGACACAATAGTTTTGATTGTTCTTACAGTATTGTTAAGAAAAAACACCCAAAATGTATTTAGGCCCAAGAAGTACCTCCTAAATCATGTTTACCTTTACATACCTACCTGTTGCCTTGTTGACTTCCATAATTTAAAAATAAAATAAAAACAAGTGTACGACGACGACGAACGAACGACAATCTGAGGTCAGAACGCGAGTAGGTCCAACAAGTAGGTACATACCTGGGGTTATAAAAGGCGCGAAGATTCATCTCAGGATTATTCCAAGCCGGTCAATCGACGCATCAATAAACCGTCTTGTACTAACAATACATTATAAAGATGAATAAAATCCTGGTAAGTTTATTGTTTTCAAATTTATTTTTAATATATGTACCTAGAAGTAATGGAAGGTGGATAAGCCGATGTAACTTGAATAGAGTAATTGAAATAGCTTAAAAAATTCAACCCTTTATTTGGCTTACAACTCATATAGTTCATCCCAAAGAAATTATAGCAGCAAATTATTCATGGTTCAACCTAATTTTGTTGGGCTTATACCTTAATCATTTACTACAATAAATTACACTAGCATGAATAAATATTAGGTATGTATGTATCTAAGCACTTATTAAAACTATAAAAGATCCATTTGTGTACGAAGATATTAAAAAAATAAACCTGTAACAGTGTTTATTAACTCAATAGATCCTTTTAGAATAGTTTTGTTTGTACATAGATTTATTGCTGAAAATTTCAGAAACATAAAAGTAATCGGGGTAACTCTTAATGTTTGATTTATTTTAATCTGTTCACAGAGAAAAACGATAATGTAGAATTAAAAAAAAAACATTTATACATTTTTTCCATTTACTATTTCCTTAAGAGGTACGTGAGTAACTTGATTAATATTTATATTAATATGTTGAAGCAAACTTATATGTCGGTATGCATTCATTATGTAAATGCAGCAGTTATTAAGAATGATTCTTGTATCTATTCTAAAACGTAAACGATACCGACCGTTTATCCTTGATACTGATATTGAATATTACCATTTGTTTACTCGGAAGACATAAGCTATAGATTTTGTTTATAAAATACTTATTTATGATAAGGATCTGCCTATTCCATGTTGGTATCGCATGTATATCACTCCACTAATACGCAGTGAAGCTATATAATGATATATGCTCTAGGCCCCCTCAGTTATCAGGAGAAAAGCGTGCCTTCGTTTGCCCGTTATTAGTTGGGCACCCATGTATTGAAGCCATTCAATTGTATGCAGTAAATCTAACAAGTAGATTGACTCTTACTAGTGATTATTCCTTTTCATATCGAAAGCGCTTCCAGTAAATCCGTAATGCGAAAATGGATTAAAATAAAATGAGAAAATGGGGACCTACTAAGCGCGTTTAATATTTAAATCCCACAATTTGTCATTGTAATTAATAGTTATCTTGTTAGAATATTTTGTGTTAATTAAATAATAAGATCAATTAGGTAATTATGTCCTATAGGTAGTTAAAATATCTTCTATCTTTTGTATGTAAATTTAATTGTAACTTAATTGAATTTCAGATCGTAGCACTGGCCTTAGTGGCGATAGCCGCCGCAGATCACCATCCTAAACGTAAGTATCTTAAGCAATGTTTACTAGAATTACAATTTGCACGACATCCCGTATAGTTGAATGGTGAAAGGACTCGGTTTCGATTCCTAGCGTGGCAGAAATTTGAATGAAGACTTTAAATTTCTGTTTTTGATCTGCGTGTGTGTATGTGTGTTTTTCTGTTTGTGTGTCCACAATACTCACGATACAGGGAGTCCTAGTATTGCTTGTTAGTTGAGTGTTTACCATTATTTATTATTATTGTATATGTTTTACCGTGTACGTAACGTAACATACCGTGTTCGTTTTGTGTACCTATTCATTTATTTTTAATTAAAGTGAAGTAGGTACAGTGAACTCATCTGTAAAAATTATCATAGATAGGCTATGGTCTTGTAGGATAAGTCACAGTGGATTATACTCAACGATAACTATGTGCGTACTAAGTAGTTGTTGACTAATTTACCTCAATGCGCTGAACAGTAGACAATTCACAAGTTAACAAGTTTGTTCGCGGTTTTTATGGGTAAAGTTTTATCTTCTTATATATAAAAATGAATGTTTGTCTGTATACCCATTATATAATCGTAAACGATACATTTAATCATGTGATGATCTTTAGCAAAGTGGTTGTGTATGAGCCCACGTAGGTTTCTAAGTTGGTACGACCAATTATCGACAGGTGGCGCCACTGTGATTACCTTATTTTAGTTTTGGCGTAGCAACTCGCACAGGGTTCAGTTAGTTACTTATAAATGTTAATAAACGACGACATTAAATAGCTTATGCTATCGCGACATATCAATTTTCAATATATGTATCTAATAGTTTGTTAAATTTCTTATGGCCGCTCTCAATATACTATCTGTCGATTGTTTTCAAGTTAGTTAGCTCGTATTTGTCAAATTACCTAATAAAGTATGTAAAGATTATAAGTAACATATGTCCACGGGCATATCAAGGTTGATTGGGAATGACTGGATTCCAGTTGCACATACTCTTGTCCTAAAAGTTCAAATTTATTTTACCTAAACCAATTGAAAAACACTGATAAGCTTCCCTCCCTACTCAATAGTGAGAAACGGGATGCAACCATTCATACTTTTATAAGTGAAAATTCATTAAAATCAAATAAGTGGTTAATTTTAGATGAACATCGTTACTTAAAATTTTTCTTTAGCTAGGTATATTACTGTGAATGTCCACCATTAGTGTTGTAATACGAAAAAAACACAATTTTCAATTGGCATGTATCGGTAGTGTATAATATTATTGGTGAAATATTGCGATTATATTAAAAATTAATAAAAAAATTAACAGTAAATGTTAAATATTAACATAAATAAGTGTATCTTAAGATACATTGCACTTCGGACATTCACATACATGGTGTACAGAATCCGGAACAGTACAATGTAATAAATGGACTCAAAACAAGATGAAAATTTCAGTACATTCCCGGATTTGGTTCCCTGGTGATTAGAAATTTTAATTGAGACAACGGATCATTGGTTGACATCCACACTCATTTCCGCTTCGTTTATTGAAACAGATTACACCACAGTGGATAAGAAAAATTATATCAAATGGTGTATGACAGCAAAAAAATCATCTCTGTATGAACTGATACTATCACAAATAATGGAAGCTACATTCTGTTAATTTTTGTCCATCATTGAACCAGAACCATTCTACCATGTTTCGGTTGTACGGTACAAAGAACGGGTTGTATTATTCTTGGCCCTCGATACTACTCGGTACTATTGGTAAATGCCAGCATCACCCTATAAAGCGCTGAGGCAGGGATAAGGCAAGAGAAAATAAGAGCCCTAGGTTACGGACTACCTATATCACAGAAAAACCTGAGTACATGTGAGAGAAGCACAAATTCTCGACGCACCCTCAGTTCGTTGCATGCAACTATACGAAGTAGGTACATATAGCGCAAGGTAACACACAGCGCCGACTGGCGAAGTGGCAAAGAAGAGACTTATTTAATAACAAGGTAAATTCAATGGAATAGCAAAATAAAATGGCGGCAGGAGACTCGAAGACCGATGAATACGCGCGAAAGGTGGTTCGATTCGCGAGATTGTTTTTATTTCTCTCTTAGGAACCGCGTATCGCTCTGTAGGCGACCATTAAACTGCTCTTCGCCGCCGTTCCATCAGTCAGTGCTGAACATAAAGATGATGTCCTTTTTTAGATGTCGGCAGCCAACACGGTCACGAGAACTACGGTCATCATGAGCATCACGACCACGAACATGAGCATGAAGAACATGGACATGGACATGAACACGGCGAACATGAACATGGCGAACATGAACATGGCGAACATGACCACGACGAACATGAACACGGTGAACACGAACATGGCGAACACGAGCACGGTGATCATCATAAACATGGGCATCATTAGATACATAAGGATTTTCTGATCCATCCTGTTCAATATCAATTCAAATCTATTTGTTCCTTCACAAAAGAATTTAAGCATAAATAAATTATATTAAAGTTTTTCTTATTTGTTACTTAATTTAAATTCCTACAATGTTGCATTCGATATATTTTAATTACAAAAATTCCCAAAGATGCATAAAACAAGCTACTCACATTACCCTACAATAATATTTGAGGAAAACTATTATTGGAAGTAAGTATTTGCCATTGCATCTAATGTCATATTTTTTTTTATTTTGCCTTTTTGCTATTGTCGTCAAGCAAGCAGACAAGCCACCTGATAATAAGTAGTCACAGTCGCCCATAGACACCAGTTTCACTTTAAGGACCACTTATGCGTTGGCGATCAACTCTAGCAAACGTGGTAGTTAGGCAAATAGTCTGCACAATAAGATAATAATATCAAAACTACTCATAATATTAAAATTAATGATTAATAATAATATAACTAATTCACAAACGAAGCCCTAGCTGTCCCAATAATAAAACTTATATACCAGTAAGAAATTAAGATCAGTATTCTACGCTACCCCAATACACCCAATGTTTTGGATCGTGGTAGAACTAAAAAAGTTTACTATTTCAATTTAAATATTCCCATCAAACAGTTTCATCCGACAATGATTTTTTCGGCAAAATTAATAAATTTGTAAATGAACGTACATATTCTCTTATATTTGAAAACAGGGTCCATGATAACTAATTTACGACCTGAAATGCTAACTCGCTGTGGACTGGTTTTATACAAGTATTATATTGATGAGATGATTAGAAGTACCTACTCCAATACTTAACATGATTTTTCTACACAATCCTATAATTAAGAGCTCATACTATCATTAACGCACAACCTCACCGATGTTACAAAAAAAACGATGTCCTTTTTTAGATGTCGGCTACGATCACGATTATCATGAGTACCACAACCACCCCCATGAGCACGACGAACATGAACACTACCAACATGAACATGGCGAACATGGCGAACATGACCACGACGAACATGACCATGACGAACATGAACACGATCACCATGAAGACGATGAACATGGGCACGATGAACATGAGGACGATGAACACGACCAACATGGACACCATGAACATGAAGACGACGAACATGAACATGATGAACATGAGTACTTTAGTCATCACAAACATGGACATTACTAGATCCTTACGGATTAATTACACCATCCTACACATTTTGATTTAATGTCCCCAATTCAAAACTATCCCTTCACGCACATAACTAAACAATAAATATACAATAATATGTTTTTTTTTATTGTTTATTTCCTATTTAAATCCCTTATTCAAAGCACATTGATGCCTGACAATTACAATAATTATCAATAATGCATAAAACAAATTATATTGTAACCTACAGGCCCACAAGCCACGTAACGCGACAATGATATTTAAGTAGGTATTTAACACTATGATTGGATAATTTATTAATTGCAATAAATTCCATACCAATGATTTTTATATTTTTTTTCTCTATCTTCTTGTTACCAGAAGCTAAGAGTTTAGTTTTGTACAAAATACAAAGATTGTGAGAAATAGTTACAGCTGCAAATATATTTTATTTTCCGCAATGATATCAATTTGAAATGTGTAATAGTTAAATTATTATTTATTTTCTTTACTTATTAGCATCATATAGTTACCGGCCCACTAAAAACCATAAATAACGCTGTATTATACTCTACCATATGCATTTATAGCTATGGATAATTGTCTAAACAAAACATAAGAGTATATACGGTGAATAGGAGATGTCATTATGATATATACTACAATTGTAACAATAAGTCAAGTAATTCAGGAGTCATACTTTTTTAGATTTCGGCAGTCACGATGACCACGTTCGTCATGAACATGAACACCAGGGACACAAACACGAACACGATGAAGATGAACACGACATACATGAACACTACGAAGATGAATATGATGAACATGAACACTACGATCATGATCACGGTGAATATGATGACGACCAAAATGAACACAGCGACCATAAACACTACAAAACTGAACACGACCAAAATGTACACGACAATCATAAACACGTTGAATATAAACATGGTGAACATGAACAAGACAATAAACATGAACACGGCCAAAATGAACACAACAAACATAAACAAGGTGAACATGAATACGACCAACATGAAAAAGGCGAATATAAACAAAGTGATCGCACAGGTGAAGAGCGATGGCAAATAAAAGACAGCGTACATGAACACGCCAGAAATGAACACGACACAACTGTAATGCATAGTTTTCCAGAGCCAAGGCCCAAGTGGTTGATAGTTTTGTATAAATTATAAACATCATGAGTATAAATATAGGTACTACATTTGTTATAAAATGTTTAAATATCCCAGACAACAGAAATTTAGATGAATATATGTTCGTATTATAACTGAAAACAAATAATTATTGACTTCAAATAGACTCATTGAAGGGAGAAAGTCTAACCAAAAGGCCAACCAAACCAATTGAACCAAAAGGCCATTACGTTATTTCAGTATAGTTATTTAGTGCAATTAGTAGTCTCGTTCAATTTCTTACGTCTTCCAAAAGCTTTTAACAGACCTTTACACATTTAAGACTGAATTATTATTAAACAGGTATTGCAAAAAAACGAAAGTATTTTGGTAAAACAATATAATTTATTTGTTTAGTACATAATCTCTTCTATCTGAATACATAAACTTCAAGGTCCATGATAACTAATGTACGACCTCCCCGCTAAACAAAGGCAACTCAATAAGCACAGCTTTATATAAATGTTTTCTTTGTTTATTTGAGAAAATCTATTTTTATTATAGAAAAATACACGTCCTTAGTGCTTTG
This sequence comes from Calpodes ethlius, assembly GCA_018251375.1. NCBI lineage: Eukaryota > Metazoa > Arthropoda > Insecta > Lepidoptera > Hesperiidae > Calpodes > Calpodes ethlius. Next base: position 8,642 of record DWPA01003640.1, read on the forward strand.
ACCGCCCTATCCTATAGCCGCTATGTCTCCCTATGGTGCATTTTATGGTATAAACTGTGATCATAAAATTACTTATATTCCAATAATGCACCTATACACGATGTTGCTATAAAATATTACATTAATTCCAATTATTTTGCATTAAATTTATAAATACTCTACCTCGTGTCTGTATAAATATATTACTATGTTTTAATATCTAGTATTTACAAAAACTAACGACTATATACACAGATCAATAATTTATTAAAACAGAAAAACAAAAAGAGGAATCTATATTAACATTAAAGCATTTTAGAAGGCGAACAAACGAACACTAATACAATGGCATTCATTTCATAAATAAATATTTAATATTTTCGTAAAATGTTAACACAATTTTTCTCCATACAACTTTGTATCATATACTGAGCGTTACCCTGTCTTGCGAAGCGATAATAGGTACACACTAACCAAATATAATATTAATACCACATTAGACACATTATCAACCTATCGTTAATATACTATACAAATAATTTAAACAAGTTAACAAAGTCAGGAGAACGCTTGCGGCGCACACGTCACATGCGCGCTGAAAAGCAAATGCACTATTGAACAGCATTAAAAGTTAAAATATAATATGGCCAAACTAGAAATAGTTCATAAAGTTACGAAAAATCGCTCAATCATAAATTCCGTCAAATTGAGATCCTTAAATTAAGTTCCCAAACACCTTTATAATTCGTTAAAACCCCTGAGACTTGTAGGGCGAGTAACATAAAAACATCGTAATCCCCTCGCGTCCAAAACGCCTCAAATAATTTGACCACATTCGTATTGCTTAATATAAAAATATAACAAACAATTAATTATTCCCCGTTAGAATTAATAATAAAATCTATATAATGTGTATTAATTATGTTACTCTGTGTACACTTAACTCTAATGTTGTAACCAATAACATTTTTATTTTGTATTTAAATGAAAAAATAACATTATTTTACATCCGTTAAGGCCAACAATAGTATTATTAAACCTGCCTGTATTGTCTTTGACTATCAGTAATAATAATTTGTCACATATTACCTTTTAAACATTTCCATATTAGTCATATTATTGACAAAATAAAAATGGATGCCGTTATTATTAGCAAATCATGAATGAAACAGCTAAATGTCACACGACAACACGTCAGATTATGTGAATCATAAATCGAGACATTAAACTAGTACTCGCAATACGCACTTTGTACTGCAATATAACGAACTGGGTCGAAATATCGGCGTAATATACACATAAACAAATTTGATACTCGTGTCGTAGTAAATGTGTAAAATTAAAAATGAATTACGTTTAAAATTATATTAATCTCCATGATAACATTTAATATGTTATGAATATAATATGTTTAAAAACATATTATTGTCAAAATAAATTTAATATATCGCTCGATGGTTAATATTAAACATTTCAAACATCACATCACAATTGCGGTTCTTTGCCTATGATTTCAAAAGCAACATATTCATATAAGTCATATTTCGTCAAGGTTATGAAATACAAAACAATATTATAACAATGTAATTATTAAAACATGAAACGCTTCTCTAAGTGCTTGTAATGACTTTGTCACGAAACAGACGCCCCGCTATAAGCGTTATTCGCGACAAGCGTCATCTCATTGTAAACTTTTAAACACATTCAAATAATATCGCGTCAATTTGCAGCGCAATTTCGTTGCCTAATAAAGGCGGAGTGATACATATATGTCAAACGCCCCACTGACACTGACAGTTGCAGCGTAAGGTGAATTCGCTTTGAGCGTTGCGGCGAGTTGTTTTGGGGTAAATTTCGGGAACGCGTGTCGCCCGAACCTCGCTCTCCTCGTAACTTTTGTATAAACATTTTTATTGGCCGGTACTATTTTTTTAATTCAAAAGCAGACGATCATCATAGCCCTTGTACAATAGTAATTCCAAACGCATCACTGATGTGTTGTCGACCAAGAAACAGAAGATAAGAAGAAAGTAAATTTTAGATATTATTAAACTCCGGTAGCATAATTCATCTATAACCATTTGTTCATTTTCAAGTAAACAATGTTGACAAAATAAAATTACACGCAAGCAATATTATTTTAATAATACAGTTTTTAAAGCGCTACATCTGTCTAAACTCTTTACGTTTGAAATTATTTTTAAGGCAACACTGCCTCAGCAGATTATTTAACGACAGAGTCACTCGTTTTGTGCCAAAGTAAAATATATCACTAGAATTAACTTGGCATCCAGGTACCTTACATCTACAGATAAATATACTGAGTACAATATAATATTATCTTCATACTGTCCAGCAAATATCCTGAATCCACAAACCCGGCTACATGCGTTCCATAGTTGTAAGTAAATCGACTAATACTTTTTAATTTTTAGAGCGTATCTACTTCCTAGTATGTGGCTGTGATAATTCTTCATGTAAATACGTTATATATACCAATCTCGAGTTTTTCATGCAATATCTAAAACCGACGATTTATCTAGCGGGGAGGGGGGTGACTATCATAACCATGTTTCAACAAATTATTTTTGTGGACAAGAAAAAACCAAATCTGATTGTCAGTATCATATGTAATTTCATAAATATAACCAAGAAAGATAACCTGTAGCTCAGATATAAGCTATATCTCTATTATGCCGAACTCCCCCCCCCCCCTTCACCCCTATCAATAGATAGCGTTTTTCCACACTTGCGAAAGCGACGTTGTAATATACACTTAAGAGTCTTAATCCCTAGCAGTTCATATATTTTTTCTCAGGTTTAATCTGATTGCTTCAGATGTGTAACTTTATGTATTCATCATTCACACTTTTAAAAGTAAGTACACAAGGGTTTTTTAGTACTACAAACCGTATTATAGCGAATACTTACTTTTATATTTTAATAAAAAATAAGTAATTAAACACGATCTTTCGAGTTGGATTATCTGTAAATAGATGTAATATCAGTAATCATCGCGTTTACATCACAGGATAATATTATATCTCAGTATATTCATCTGTAGCCCTACATAGACTAGACTTAAATATAAGTGGGACAGTGTTGGAGGCTGGTCCCGCACGCGTCGCACACTTTCGCGTCCCGTTTGTTGACCAACGTGCAGGCGGGACACTCGCGCCCGCCTGACGTCAGGGGTTGTATTTCGGGTCCCCTTTTCGATTTCCCGCACATTTCACACGCAAGGAGTGTCCCCTTGTTTAAATAAGTGCACGTACCACACTGCCAACTGTTCGTCTTCGGCTCGTCGATGTCCTGGCGGTCGGGGTGGCTCGTCCGGCTGGCTGAACGCTCGCGATCGCCATTTTGAGTGACCTGCCGCGGCGGGGAGCGCCTCGCGAAGTCGGGCTCGTCTAACGACACTACTAATTGCGCCTTGAGATCGTAGTTCGGTTGATTTGTGCTCGCTACTGTAAAATATGGTGTGGAAAATTTGATTTCTACATAGAAGATGAATTAATATTCTTTCAAACGTATGTGTATAAAAGATTATCGCGTGTTTTAAATTATATATTTTTTTCTAATTTAAACTGTAAATTTGTGTATGTTTTATTATCGTTATAGAGGTGAAATCCATATATTTTTTTTTTAATTTTATCTTTCTGTGAGCGCATCACGCGAGAACTTCTGAAGAGATTCACATGGTACTTGATATATTTGTACCTTTTAATAGGAATAATAGATAAAAGTTATTATGTTCAACTTCTTAGTATGTAATTCATTTTCAATTAAAGTTTTTTATATCAAGAATATTGAAATGAAATGAATTACCGACCTGGTACAGTTTTGGAGCTGTGAGCTGTTTTATGAACACCATTCTCCACTGGTTTGAGTTTTGGTTTCTCCACTGGCTTCTTCACTTTCTTCACCTCCGCTGTGCTGGGTGGCGAGCCGTTCACCGAGTTCTGCTGCTTTATTATATCTTTCCTATCCTTTATATCTTTTTTAGTTAACAATTTCACTTTATCCGGAGCTGTCTTGAGTGTGACTAGACCGTCTGCCTTAGGGTTCCCAACTGTTTCAGTTGGTTTTTTAGGTTTTCTATCATCTCCGATTTTCCTCTTCGCTATCTGCTTGGCTCTCTTCAACTCCTGCTCCTGTTTTAACCTCATCAAACTCTCATTAACCTTCGCAGTTCGATACGCGTCCTCGTCGTGCGATCTATCGAGATTTAACGCCTGAAGACCGTCTTCCAAATCCAAAGTCGTAGGTTGATACTTCGACCGTCGTTCCTCTCTGTCTAACCTGTCTAACGTTCTAGAATCTCTGTCTAGAGACTGTGAAAATCCACTCCTACTATCGCCATCCTTGTCTTTACTCGATAAGTTTCTGAACACATAATCCCAGCTTTCGTATGTGCCCATGCCGTCCTCCTTAGCCTTGCTGAGCGTCGGCTGGGTGTCGGATCGCGGCAAGCTCGGTAACGAAACGTCGCTAAATCCAGATTTGGAAGTACTGTTGCGTTTCGAATTCTCCTGCTTGCTTTTCCTTTGACTCCTTTCGTCTTCTCTATGTCTCTCGAACTTTCCGTTCTCATACACGGACGGGGAGTCCAGTTCTATCAGCTGGGCGGTCGGTACCGATGGGTACCTGTATGGGGGGTACCCGTTCACGGGGATCGTCGCAGCTTGCTTAATGGGCGCGTACACCGGGGTGGGGATCATGTACGGGGCCTGCACGGGGTAGTAGTAAGGCACTGCACCATACGGCGTCATCATAGACACGGGATTGTGTACCGTGACTGGTATTTCCGTGTTCATATGCTGATGAGGTACCGGGTACATCATGTGAGGATGCAGCATGTTCGGTGACATCATGTAAGGGTGGATCTGCGCTGGCTGGTCGTCGAAGCTCTCGTCTGGGTACATATGGTTACAGTGCGCCACTGCGTTGTGGTGTCTGGTGTCGACTATCCTACTTCGTTGGTGATCCAATGATGTGGCTGGAATGTTTGTGTATATTTCCAGTTCTGAAAAAAATTAAGCAGACAAATGAGAAATGATGTCACAACCGTAAAATAAACATTTACTTGTCTATCACATAACTGCTTTCCCTGGCCAGGATACAAACTCGGGACTCGTTATTTTGCGACCAATTGGATATTAATTTAATTACAAATTAGTTATAAGCGCTTTCTATAAGTGTAAATAAAAAAAAA
>DWPA01003641.1:0-13835 GCA_018251375.1 Calpodes ethlius
ACAGTTTATACTATTGCCGCTGTTTACGAACTTACCAAATGTATAACTGTTGTTGGTTCTTGAATAAATCTTTGAAACTTTCACAGTCTTCTTAGTAAAGAATAATAACAAAATCTTGTTATGAACATCTGATACAATCTGGACTTACTGCAGTCCCTCCTATAGTCCTATTCGGGGTATGTCGCACATGAGGTTTATCCACGGGCAGCGGATGATGGTACTGCAAGCTCGTTTGCTAACCTTATCTATACATATAAATAAAATGTGAATCTCTGCTCGTAATATTGAAACAACCGCTTTTTACTATATACATATGAATATATGTATGATACATACACCAAAATAACATATTATACAATTTTTGTCTGTCTGTCTGTTTGTTTGTTCTGGCTAATCTCTGAAATGGCCGGACCGATTTTGACGAGACTTATTGGCAGCTACCTGATGTAATAAGTAACTTAGGCCACTAAAACAAAATAAAGTGAAACACTTTTTGTTAAATTCCACGCGGACGAAGTCACGGGCACAGCTTGTCACATATAAAAATAAATGTAAAATAATACTTTAAAAACAATATTTGAACCAACCCATCGGAAACAAATACTTTCCTGGTATCCAGCCAACCCTCCACTGCTCCACCCATTCGTCTACTTATGACTTAAACGAGTACATTCAACCCATAGCATGCCAATTATGACACTGTAATTGAACCAAATTTCCCTTCGGTCTGGGCAAATTCAACTTTGCGCTAAAGTAACAAGGTTTCAATTAATATGGAGAACTAATATCGCCGTTGGATGTCCTGAACACGTTAGTTTAGAAATTATTAAGAATTTCATGTATCGTATAGTATAGGTTATATCATCTGGGTCCTAATGCGTCAATTAACGCGCTAATAAATACAATACGCAGATGTAGCCAAGAGTTTAATGCTATAATTAATGCGTTAATTGATAAACTTAAGAAGGTGAAGAAAAATTTTTATAGTACTCCATTAATGTGCCCAAGCAGTTTTTAACGCATTACTTAAGGCGTATTCAGGCGTTGACGTTGATGCAGATGTGGCAGGGACCGCATTCACGTAACGGGGTCGACTATGAGTGTTTTTTTTTACTTTTTTATACCTAGGCTTTGATATCAATTTACTTAAACTTTTAGACCGAAGTTTCTTAATGCAGCAAAAAAGTAGAAATCCAGATTACAAGGAAGTAAAAAATTTGAGCGTGCGATCTAGTACCCTAGTTGTAAGGTGATCTTCATCTACTGCCTAAAAGATCTAACATAAACATTTATAACTTGCAAAACTTAAGTACAAATTCAGCATTTAAAACTTGAATGCATTGTAAAGTATTTTCTGAAGTCTGAGACTTTTCAACAATACGTCGTAGTAACTTTGCAATCTCAATTAGATCTAGAATGCTGATAAAATTATTTGTGCCGTAAATAATTTTTGTTCTCCTAACTATGTTTCCGTCCACGCTATTAGTCCTAGTGTTTGTGATTCAATTATACTTCAGTAGCTGCTGTCCCCGGCGTGACACGGGTGTAATATAGATTAAAAAAAATATAGCCTACTACATCTTACCCGTGGCTTCACTCGCGTGGAAAATAGAACAGAAATAAAAAGGTTGTCGAGTCTTTTCTACCAATGATTGTCAGGCAACGCTTTGTAGTTAATTACTTTCTTTAATTTGGAAGAAATATACATTGTAATGGGTTAACCCACAAAAATAAGATGTTTTTTCACGGTGAAAACTAGTCTATGGTACTCTTCATTCTCATAACTCTCTCCACACCTAAAATCATAAGATAAGGACGCTCTGTTACGCCGTGGCACAAGGACAAACAAACAAACAAACACACTTTCGCATTTATAATATTAGTATAGATGTCAGTTACGTCAAGCAGTAGTAACGTACAGTTCTGCTAATGAAATATTAAAAAAGAATCGGATGAGGAGTGTTGAAAGCTACCTGTAAATACAAAAATATAAAATATCAACCCTTTATAGTATTAGTACAGTTAACACCACATCGGGAGCCCTTATGATGTTTGCAACAGCAACGTCTCAAAGGTGAGCTAGTCATCCTTGTTCGCAAAATATGTGTTCTTGGCTGAGTCTATCGACACTCGTCCTCTTTAACCGCGTGAAACTCTTAAAACAAAAGTAAATATTGAAAAAGAAAACATTGCTTAACTAAATGTAGAAAACATAGCGTAAATTGTAACTATTAAGATAATCTCAGATTAATTACTGTACTGTATCCATGACTAAAATATTTCTTTACACCATCATATTATCAATCTTCTTTATTTCATAAACAAAAGATTTTTGTTTTTAACACCATAAAAATGAATTGATGGTGAAGCCGTCGAGTCGGCCACAGTGTGACGAAATACCACAACAGGCCGTCAGAGCGAGTCTTTGTACTTTTTACTGTGGGTCGTGTTACCTTTGTTTTTGCTCTCCAAAATATCGGTCGTTCCGACGAATGTACCCATAGGGTTGAACGTCGGTGTTTTGTCATTAATCGGGTGCTCATTCCAAGTCGCGTCCATGTCTACACCAACTTCATCATCGCGTTATTAGATGAAACGTCAAACGTATCGTCTTTAGTAAACTTGTGAGTTCAAACCACGGAAACCGAGGTAAACTTCATTCAATATATGTCAATTCAATATTCAATATATTCGCAGCATAAATGTCGTGAGTAACTCCAACAAAAGTGTGAATAATATTTTATCGTCTGAGTTATAACTACTGAGATTCTTTTGTTTTAACGTTATTTCAGCTTTACTTGCGTATTTATGTTTGTATGAATGTGTGATGACGTTTTCATTTACATCCAGTCGTAAAAATATAAATAATACTAAAAATAATACACGTGTGAAAAGTTTTACGTATCTAATAAATTACTGGACTGTATTGCACTTATGAAGAATCTCTACAGTCGGATTTTACTGTAGGAGTTTCCTTCTGAGGTATTCTTGTAGTTCTATGACATAGGGTTCGTCAACAAAGGTGTAAAAAGGGAACTCTTCCAAGGCCGGAGTTTGACAGGCGATTCCGCTGGTGGTGACCACTTACCATCAGGGAGCTGTCTCATTTATTGTTCACTCCTTTAGACTATAAAAATAACTTTATATTCATCTGTAACAATATAAAATGTATAATCAAAAATTTACTCAAATGTTCATTGTCACACAACCGACATAATTATTCGTCAAATTTAATTTATATCAGACAAATGAAATATAGTTTGTCTAATGTAAATATATTTATTGGTTGGTGATCGGTTACTGCGATACATTACAATAACAGATTTATTTAAAACAAACAAATTTATAGCCGTAACATATGTATTTGTCGCATGTAGATATTTTATTAACAAAAAACGACATTGGAATACTTATTTACATTCACATAACTATTTCTGAATTCCTGTTAAGTCGTTATGAATTCCAGAATGTCTACATATATTGTGCGGGTTATTTTATTGTATCTGTTCTACTATTTCTTTCAGAATCATACTATTTTCTTATGTTCTCACGATATTTCAAGAAACCAAACGCAAGCAAGTGACAGCCCTTGAACATGCGATTTTACGAGCGAAGCATTGGGCAGTAAAAATCACAATGGTAAGTTTTGTGTGTATCGTTTTCGCATTTGGGTCATCATGTTTTTGTTACTTTAAATTTTAAAGTTATGAAACACTATTGGGATATGCCTTCAATACAGGAATTCATCACGATGTACTTAGAGGCCATTATTATTATCGAAGCAAATTTTATTTATATTTATTTTGTATATAATTTTATTGTGGTCATTGATTGATGTAGTTTTGTATCACACGAAGCGTAGAATTTGTTTTATCGTAAATATATAAATTTGAAAGCGAATACATTGCCTCAAAAGTCACCTAAAATCAAATTAGTTGCTTGCTATGATATTCAAACTTATCCCGTGAAAAATGTATAAAAATTCTTTGCTATAATATTCATACTTATCCCATGAAAAAACAATATCCCGAATTCCTAAATTGTTCTTTGCTAATCGTGCTGAGTGTAACTGGGGAAATATTCAATACTATTCAAAGACGAATTAAGTGAGTAATTTGATGATTTAGGAGTGAACACACATTGCGTACATACAGTACTTTACTGAACCTAAAACAATAGTAGACAAGATATTGTTTCATACATATTAAAGCCACATATTAACATCCTACATTAGATCCGGATGAAACAGGTTATTCCCAGTAGCGCCATCTGTTACGACCGCGTCACTAGTTGGAACTTGTTTCTCTCTTTTAATTAATGAATTGTCATTTAATGTTATGTGATTGGACTATAATTTTACACGGATAATATGTTGCTCGCGGCTCCGCGTGTGTGAAAAAAACAGCAATAAAAGATCAATTTGTTTTTAACCCTGGTTGCCAGGCAACGCTTTCTTCTTAAACACTACCTTTACTTTGGCTAAAATATAAATAGTAATGGATCTTTCTACAAAAATGAGATGTTTATTCGCAGTAAAAAGTAGCCCATAGCTCTTGTTGTTCTCCCAAATATCTTCAAACCAAAAATCATGAGTCACTCAGTTGCGTGAAAGAAGGACATACAAACATACTTACGCATATATAATATTGGTATAGATTATGAAAGAATACGGTAGGTTATAATTATGGATAGTGTTAGAGTTCCTTAAAACTATCTCTTATTCCTGATGTTATTGTATGCGTACATCATTTCTGCTTGTTTGTATATACGAAGGAATGTTAGAACCGTCTTGGTTGACCGCTAGTTAGAGGTTATATGACGTCACACTAAATTCTATCATATTCGTAAGAAAATATAACGATATATTGTAAAGAAGTGAATAGTTCAAAAAATTATAAATATTCTATATTTTTTTCTTATCCATATGAGAAAACTACAAGAAATAAATAAAATAACCAATTACTGAAATAGAGCTTTAATCACTTTTAATAATAATGTTTATTTATGTACAGATAGCATTAACATCTATAAAAACTGGATGTCTACAGTAAAAATTGTAAAAATACCGTACATTGTACAATCCGCAGAAAAACATAAAACAAAAATTGTACAGTCAGCTACACATGTTGATAACTAATGCATCTTCTGTACTCATTCAACACAACATTGTCGCTAAACATTAAAAAAGTTGCAACACAATCCATAATCAGACAATCAGATGCCAAAAACTAGCATACGAGGGTATAAACGAAATTAGTCCAACTCTAAAATCATAATCACTTCATAATTTCCTTGGGTAAAATCAACATACATACATAAGGTAGAATAAAACCCTCAACTCGATGTCATAATTTAAAGTAAAATTTGTAAAATCATATCTACCGTACATCGCATACATTTAAGACAAGAATAAAAAACTAAAAGGTATACAATAAATAAAAGTGTTTTTAAAACTCATCAAAAAGCACCAGTTCTGCATCGCAATGCCACATCTCATTGGGATAAAAATCATTGAAATAACCACCGCATTGAAAAATGTTCTAGTAAATGAGGGTATTTGTAAACTTATATTAAATATAAAAAACATGTAGCCACGTCAAATAAATTCGACACAAAACGGAAATTGAAATAGATATCATGCTTGGGTCATAACATAACTTATTACAGTTAACCCCAAAACAAATTTGTGAGCAGTTCTTGAGAAACCGAATATTTTAAAGTAATTGTTAAATGGAATTTTATTGTTCATGGCATCTAAATACCATGAACAATAAAAGGCGACGTAAATATTAGGAATACTAGAGCATTCAACATCCCTAGAGACGTGGCATGATGTACTCGATTCGAAGCCGAAATGCACCACGAATAAAGTACCTTCGAATACAATAATATTGAAAAAGCATCCATATTGAATTCTTGAATTTGTTAACTTTAAAAATGGGTTTCAAATACTTAAATTCACTACCTATCTGATTAAAATGGCTGATCGAGATAAAATTGTAAAACTGCCAAGATTTCATAGACATATTTTGAAACTCCAGAAAGTGATTTCTGGAAACACCTTTGTCTCCGCATAGTAAAATGTGTAAAGCCTTTAAAGTTAAGAATCTTATTGCTCGCTACATCGGCACAAGTCGACTTAACTTAACGCAATTAAAAACTGTTGTTTTAGGAACTATTTTTCCAATATTGGACTTAGACGAACATGACCTAATAGTCATTGTCTTGATCCAAATCTAATCCAAGATACGGTAACACAGCTCAAACCATTTGCTTTAACCAAGTAAATTTTTAATACTGACGTTACTATTCTATTTTATTAAAATATTATTTAATTTACTTTATCCACTGTCATCGTTACCGAGAAATTAGCTTTTCAATAAAATGCGTGCTTAATTTTATAATAGTTGAAACCATGTTGCCGTTCTAAGAAGTACATCCACAATAAAATAAAACTACAACTAAAATGATATTAACTTAGAAGAGAAGTTAAATATTTTAGTAAGATAACGATATTTAGTAAATCACACATATTGTACATTTATCATACCATTTCCATTCTTCATTAATTTTATTATGTATGAAATTTAATGTTCAATTTAATGTTCATCAATACCTGAAATAAGACCTTAGCATACTATTTTTGGAACAGTAAAAATAGTTATAACTATCTTAATAATTATTGTTTTTTTCGTATTTCTAGTGTTGCTGAAGTGACAATAGTTGTGCGTCATTTTTTTATTTCTATATCTGTTTTTCATGCATTGAAAATGTACAACATGTGTGAGCGACATGTTAATGAAAGATCCGATTCTTATAATCGCTTTAAAATCACTATTGACGTCATCAATAGTTAAAAAGCGAGTAACAATCTCGTTTCAGTCTTCCAAATACTCACTAGTTAGTTTCCTAGCAAACCTATGAAATGGAAAGCATAAATGGAATAATGTCTCAATCCCTCAAGACTTGGAAAAATGCTGAAGTTCAACAGGAATGTTGCAAACTGAACCAATTTAGAGTAATCAGTCTTGAATATGGATGTAAGAAGTGCCTTCGCGTCTGGCAAGCGATTTCAAGAGTAGCTACCGTCTCGTCTTAACCAATAGTACCACAAAGAATAAATAGTTAAATTATGTAACATATTGTGTACAATTCACAGTTCTTTAAACTTAATTTCATGGCATGTAATGCTAACTATGATAGACTTACGTTAAGTTGCGTAATGGTCCATAAGTAATTGTACGCGATAGTAAAAAATCTAGCACGATAGTTATTTACACGAGCACCGCAAATAAATGATCCGATTGCACTATCTCAGTTCACTGATATCACTTCACTTCACTTCGTGTGACGTAATCACTAAAAGCTCGTTGGCACTTCATTGTTCACATAGTTTCTTAATATCTACGGACTATACTTCCGTGCCATCTTCTCCTTCGTCTTCAAATAGCGGTTCGTTTGGATTAACTTCAGTACTAGGTTTTTTCTTCGGTTTCGGCGGAGGCCTGGGAGGAATCTTTCCACTTCTCCCTAATGTCCCTGATTGGTTTAAAGAGGCGTTGCTTTCATTCTTCCTTGGGTCATCTTTAGAAGGCGAACTTATTTCTTCCTTATTATCTGTTCTAGGGTTTCTTCTCAGAGATCCCGTCTCCGGTTTACCTTTACGGCTGAGCGTGCTGTTGTCGGATACCTGAGAGTGTGCATCAGCATTTCTATTGTCAGTGTTGCTGAATAATTGCTTTCTCGGCTCGGGCTGTGGTGTCGAAGTGTTTTTTGCTGTCCAACTCATTCGGGGGTTCACTGGTTCTTGAGGACCAGGAGTAGAAAGCTGACTAGACAACTGAGAGCTGATGCTATTTCGATTAGGCATGAATGGTGGGGGAACTGGGGATGGCGCTGGTTCTTGTTCTTCGATAGGTGCGTAATAAACTTGATGAGGAGGTGCGTACGCAGTTGGAGTTGCTGGTAGAGGTCTATTTCTCATTGGTGAAAATTGTTGCTCTAGACCAGTTTTGTTTAATGAAAGTACTGAGCTGCCATCTGCAGTTGTTCTAAGGCCTAAATTATCATATAATGGCTCTTGGGCTTCAGTACTTGGAAGGATTTGAGTACTAGCAGTGCTCGACCAGCTCGGTACTCTAGGTCTTCTAGGTATCGTGACGTATCCCTGCCGCGGTGTAACTACCGGTGGAGTTATAGGAGCGGTAAATGGAGATTGCGATCGAGAATAAGGAAGAGTCCTGAAGAGATTTTGATTGGTCGTCATACCGTAAATTGGAGAATGTATAGGGCTGACAGGATTCAGTTGGAGTCTGCTTGTGTCTGGAACAGTTGAAGCATTGCTCGCCGCTGGAGATATTTGAGCGGCTCTCGCTGGGAACGACAGCAAGTCTGGCGGATACGCTCGACCATCCGTTCGTCCATACTCTACGTTGAGGGCGTCTTGTGACCGTTTCGTTGGCTGGTCAAATTCGAGGGAGCGTTTCTCATCGTCATTGTGAGCTGAAACAATTTTAAACACATATTTACCTTTTTTACGAGAATCGTCTTCGCTTTTTTAATTGCCAACGTTCTGCAAAGTGCGGATATAACAAATGATCCCAATATTGGCTTTGCAATTACCATTCTCTTTAACAACGTTTTATTGGCACTGTAATTACAAAAACTCGACTTCTTTCTTGGCAATTAGCGATACAAAGTAAAAGAAATTATTTAAATTTATTTACTTATTTCACTGTTTTCCTTTCTAAAAATATGACGTAATTTTCGAAAATGATCGTCAATATATTAGATTAAGAATTAGGTAGATTTAAGAAAAAAATAATAATACAGAGTAAAAAAAATTAAAAAAAATATATTGCCTAAACTGACAAGAATGTTATTAGATATTACTGTCATTAGATGTAATACATATTGGCATAAATAGCATCAATAAACGTTATTGAGGTATTTTCAATACTTTCAATTGTTAATAGAAATGCTTATAGTCCAATAGTTTTAGTCGATACTAGATAATTGATAAAGTTAGTTAAACGCCGTCGAGAGTTAAACAATTTTACGTATTAATTCAAAGGACACATTAACACAAAATAGCTATTTTTTCACAATAGATTATTGCCTAAGGCACTAAACTCCGAGGCACCTTAATTCTTAGTAAACCTTACTGTGCAGTAAGATTTTAAATAATGGAATTAATGTACCAATAAGTACTCGTAATATTATTGTAATATTTAAATAACTTATCGATCTGTCTTTGCGACAATTGACCTACGACTGTTTTGAACATTAACTGAACGTGATCAAGAATTACAGTAATTTTGTCAGTTTTAAGCAAAAATAAACAATAAAATACATTGCTTACCAAATACAGAATCATTGTCCAGCAGTGTCTTATTCAGCTCCGACATTTCCGTGCCTCCACTTGTGATGGATGGTGGCACATCGTATCTTCTTGGCGGCTTGGTTACAGGGTTCACAGCTGTGATGAGACTTTTCTCCATTTCAGGTATCACGGACCCCTCAATTAAGGCTTCTCCATTAGACGTGTCAGCTTTTTTCTTATCTATACCACGTCGTCGACAACAACAGTAACAGAGAATCACTAAAATGATCAGTAATATTGCTGCAGTACATGAAACTCCGATTAAAACTGGCAGCATATTATTGTCCATATCAGGAGGCACATTCTTTTTTGGTGGTGTTTGAATTATGGTTAACGTCAGACTTCTTTCTTCTACACCTCCGGCATTTTTCGCCACGCACAAATATTCCCCATTGTCTGTAGTGCTAGCATCTACAATTGTTAAATTCACCCATTTGCTATTTTCAACATTGCTTTGGGTTACATAATATTTAACTTCTCCTTGGTATCTATTAGAACCATCAATGATTTGAGCATTTTGCACCCAGTTGACTTCTGGTAACGGATTCCCATTGACTTGGCAAGATAAAGTAACGTTTGTATCGAAAGACCTTAAGGTAGTTTTGGTTGAAGGATATACAATGCTCGGCCTGCAAGCAAAATCTGTGGAATCCAGTTCCTTCCACAATTTACCGTGTACTTTAGGCGGCTCGCTACAAGATATTGGAGACGTGTAAAGGTTTTTGCTGATGACCCAATTTCTGAAAGGCTGTAGATAGCAATCGCATCGCCACGGGTTATCGTGAACGTCTAAATTCGACAGCGTCAAACTGCTCAACGTATCAATCTTTAAGTATTCCAGTTTATTTCCATTCAATCTAAGAATATTCAGCTTCGGAACGTTCATGAAAGTTTTAACGCCTAACTGAACTATTCTATTATTACTGAAATCTACTTTTTGTAAGAACGGTAAATTGTTGAAGAGTCCATCTTCGAGTTTTTCAATTTGATTATCATTGAGCAAAATCCATCTGATCTTCGCTGTCTCTTTAAACGTGTCTGAATGAAGCGTTTTGAGATCGTTTTTCGATAAATCTAGTTCGATCATGATAGCGAGACCGCTCAGTCCGTTCTTGTGTATCGTTATGAGCTTGCATTCTCGCAAAATCAGCTTCTTCAAGTTTATTAAGCGGACATCCTCAAATGCATGCCTCGTTACTTCGTACAATTCGTTGCCAGTTAGATCTAATATCTGTATTTCTGTGCTGAGTGTTTTTGGTATGTCGTGCAAGTTAGATTGCGAGCAATCGGCCTGCTTGTTGCCACTCGCCCAAACACATTTGCATTCTTCCGGACAGTTAGTTGTGAAATCAGTCGCAGTCGTTGCCAGCACCAAGTTTAAAAGCAGCAGTTTGTGGAGCATTTTCTCGGCCATTTTCATTTATTTCAGGACCTAGAACAAGGAAAGTTTAATGTTAGTTCCCAGATTTTATTCTATTAAAGAAAAAGATTTTTGAATTATTTTAACGTGGTAAAACTACTTTTCACTTTAAAACAAATTAAATTATTTGAATATACAATGTACTTAAATCTACAATTAATTAGTCTTAAAGTTAATTATTTAAATTACTTCAGATATAATATATCATCGAATAATACATAATTATGTTAGTAGAAGTATAACTCTGCAATACTTGACTGGTTGTTGATATGAAATTTCGAAGTGAAATATTTATATGTTAAAATTTGAATTCAATATATATTTGACCATATGACTTATAAGTTGCTGCTGAATTAACTTTAAATCTACACGCTCAATATTATTTTAATAGAAGAACATGTTTATATACTTTTCATACCATAGTTCCGACTGAAATTGCATATAATTCGATACAGTTATCAATAATTTAACTGGAAGTTACAGAATAACATCAGCCACGCCGACTAATCTTACAAATGTAAATTCATGAATAAAAACGTGCCTTGATCACGAAAACTGTCACCGTTAGAACACCGAAAGCCACCTTGACATCAAGTAAAATACGCAGTATAAAAACATAAGTCACTTAAGCGTACGTGTTTTTGGGGCCGTAAAACGCTGAAAATAGAAGGCGTTATAGCACGCACGGTAGTTTAATAGCTACATTAAAGGTGCTTCTTTAAAACTAACGACATATCGTACGACCGAACTTACGACTTTATGCTGTATAAATGGCGGCCTTGGCAATGTTTAGTATTAAGTGAATCTATTACAAAGTATGAAGTGAGATAGAATTTATAGAATGCTTAGAAATGAACTATCATCTACACACTATTCTGATAGCGTCCTCATTTCTGTTTTATACAAAACTAGTGGCCCAACCTGGCTTCGACTGTGTGTAATTAAATTCAAAATATATATTTGTAGCGAATCATTGAATAAGGCGGCTGAAGTAGCAATGGGCTGGCTATATAGTAAGAAGGACAGGTAACCGTTGAGGAAGAAAGGTCCTTGAATGGCGTCCACGTCTCGAAAAAAGGAGTACAGGTCGCCCCGCAACTAGTTGGACTGACGACCTGAAGAAGACAGCGGGTATTCGCTCAGGACCGGCCTGATTGGCGCAAATTAGGGGAGACCTATGTTTAGCATTGGACTTTTAAAGGTTGATAGATAGATAGAATCATTGAGTAATATCTTTATTATAGAGGGATTCAAATACGAAACGTAATGGATATCCTCGTGCCCTCTCAACTATGTAATCGCACACAAAAATCATACCATAACAAACGTTGTGGTAGCAAGAAAGAAGGACAGACAAACAAATACACTTCCCAGTTTATAATGAAAGTACTGTGTGTGTTGATATTTCGACTTTTTAACGTTACAAATTACACACATATCTAATGTTTTGATTCAAAGCCATTTGTTGCAAACTTTTTATATTTACAATACTTAATTTTGTCTTCCTACCAACAAAAGTATTTCGTATATTTTACGATATTCCTTTTATGTTATAGAAGTATGTTATAGTAACACATAGCTTCTCATGACTAAATATTTCTATACAACTTATGCATTATACAATTACGATTTATTATTATAAGGAATAAAACAATTGTCTACAGTTGAATTTTTCATTCCAGCACAGCCTATTTAAAACTAATTTTTATTCAGTAAATTAATAACCAGTTAAAAAAATATATGATATTTGCACAAGTAAATATATTCCGTATTCTTTTCAAGAATGCGTTCGTTTTTCTTTCCTATCTGTCTAAATATCGGTCGAGTCGTAAAACTTAAAACAATTCGCCAGACGCCCGCAAGAGCTGTAAAGTAACTTAACAAATGTAAAACATTTATAGATGAAACGTTTATTAATAAACACATCGAACACGATCGTAAACGAAATATACTCTAAATATTATTATAAGCTAAAGGAATAAACATCGAGATACTGCATCTCGTTCCTACACTTACAGAGCGAGCGAGAGGCACGACAAGATATTTACAGACAGATATGATGTTCATTCTTATTGGCTCGGTTGAGATATTACTGGACGATTTATTAGTTCAGAGTCTGTCGGAGGATTTATGGGTCATTTAAGTAATTTTGTTAATGTCTTTAAGTGTATTATGTTAGCCGATGGTTTAGATTGTGATTAAACGGAAGATAATTAAGTTTTAGAGCTATAACAATTTATATTTAGTTTTGGGCTACAACTGATCGTTGTTCTGTCAAAGAAATTGTCTAAGCTAGGAAATGTAATTTAAAAGCGTTTATTTAATTGCAATGTTTGTGTTTTAGTTTATTTGCTTGTGTTAAATCTTGCAAACTGAATCAGAACTACTTCTTTTACTATGAAATTTCAATTTGAAATATTGATTATGGCAATGCTTCTTTATGACTTGTATGACCTGATACTTAGGAATGGCTCCAGACGAGAGAACCCCTTAATAGTAAATAGCACGGTTACTATTTCTTTCCAATATAAAAGTGTGCGTTTAGTTTTTTAATAGAATAGTACCAATATGAAGATACTATTTCATTATAAACATAGAGTTAGAGCTGGAAACAATCCAGCAAGCCATTAAAGACTTCTCGGAAAGATTATTCAAGTCTTCCGAACAACACTGTAACTCTTTTATTAGAGAGGCGGTGGATTACCTTCCGCCCTCCTTAACCGGCCACCAAGTTAGGCTGCCGCGCAACATCCTTACGGATCCTCTCGATAAGCGCACGTCCTACCTGGAATGCCTACTTGAGGCTTCCAAGGGCAAGGACGAGTAAATTAACACACAGTCCAATTTCTGCTTTTATGCATCCCACTATTTAGATACACTTAGTGTCCCTTCCTAGCGGCCAACCCCTCAGGTGGTTTGCTTGCGTTCCGGCCCTCCAACCGGAATCGCGAACATATACGTGGTGAATGGTCTTCGGACGGATGCCACAAGGCGGTGTTTAGTAGGTAGGCGCCACTCTGGCGAGTCCCACAT
>DWPA01003642.1:0-13835 GCA_018251375.1 Calpodes ethlius
TGTTTGTTTGATAATTTGTTTTCTTGAGGCAATAAATGACTTTATTGTTATTTTTATACATCATGTAAACTGTTTCTTATACATTACTATCGAACGAAAGGGGTGTTGAAAAAGTAATAGTAACAACATAACAATGATACTCGTAACCTAGTAGTTAAAACATCGATATCTTATGTCACGAGTGCCACCGATAACGCTTCAATAACGGCCAAGACATAATATTTAATCTTAAAACTACAGTAATTTAAATATTCTTTTCGATGCGGCAACCCTAAGCGGCCCAGTAGCGGCAGGGCCGGAGGAGCTCCTCAAGAATCCGCCGTATCACGTAAGGGTTGCGAGGGTCGGCATGTTTTATGATAGGAAACTGCCTAACGGTATGAAAGATTCTCTTATAATAATGCTGACAAAATATTACTATTTTTATGCTACTTTTGTAAAACGCGTTTGAAAAAGTCCTTTTTTAAATAAATACCGAAGAGTATTTACAGTTATGTAAATAATTGTGCGTTAGTGAGAGATCTCCCATGCGATGACCTACCAAGTCTGCTGTGAGCGGCCCCGTGCATGAGTGTATCAGCCTTCCCATAAGTCGAGAGAAGTGGTGAAACCTCGCGAAGTAAGTCACATCTGCCCAAAATGCCGTTATCCAATGACAACCACGACCGCTTTGGAAACAGCAACACGACGAAAAAGAAAACTATTATGAGAACAGTAACGATATATCAAGAGAGTACTACGGGTACTACGCTCTTTATTGTACACTGTGAGTACGTAATATCAATACTTTTAGCATGTAACTATTTAGGTGATTAATCGTATTTACTGATCTCTCCTGTATAGATGGTCTTTGGTACAAAATAATGTCGAATAAAAAGATTGAGGTCAGTAAAGATTACACAAGTGAAATTTAAATTCCGCGCAAATACGAGTATGGATCTTTTTTTATGAATATACATATGTATATTTATAAGCATCGATAGCCTAGTGGTTCGAACGTTGGTTTTTCGAACGTGGGAGTGTGAGTTAGAATCCTACACGCACCTCTAATAAAAAAAAATGTGTGTATTACAAATTGTCTACAAATTAATTATCATTTACTTCGGTGAAGGAAAACGTCGTGAGGATACCTGCACATCCGAGACTTCTCCATAATGTTCTCGAAGGTTTATGAAGTCTACCAATCCGCACTTGGCCAAGAGCCCAGCAGTGGTCCCACTGTCTTTATCTAACTGTTTATGATGGGTTGTGATGATAATATATTTATTTATTCAATACTTTCTGTCAAGTATTACAAAAGGTAACCAGTTAATTTCTATCGAGTATCACGTTACTTAGAAAATTAATCTCTTTGATATTCCAGCTCCCGAATAGCAACATACCGCCCCCAATTAGCTACCTCAAAGGATTTATTCTTAGAACCACCTCTTTTTGTGGCTCGGCCTGCAGCGCGGGGCGACGTTGTCACAATCTTATTCTACGTACACATCCGGCGGGCCACGTGTTCTGTCGTGTCGCGTTTACACGCAGACAGTCACTGCGAGTGGGCAAGTCGGTTGTAATTAGAGCTTATCTAATCTCACTTTAATTAGTTACTGTTGCGGGCAGTGATAAGTAGATAGGTTACCCTAACATGTCAATGAAGAGTTACCTACTTACTTCAGAAGGCATGATTAGCTATCGCTATAGTAACTACCGTTCTGCAGCAGTCGCAAGTAAATATTTCTATATCTCATTTGTTTGGTGGGTTGATAATACTGTCAGTGGTTTCGAAAGACATTCGACCTTCCCGACAAAGGCTGCAAGCTTCGAGTTATGCAGACTCATTTTAAATAAACCAGTACCAATGGGTAAGGACGATCTCACAAACCCTGGTGCCTTAACAATTATTCATATACGAACACAGATACAATTAAATGTATTGATACGATTATAATAACTTATTAGATTAACGATCAATAAGAATTGGCCTCCCAATTACAAAACCTGAAGTGTATAATACAGATGCATTATAGCTATAATGATCGAATCTAACACAGGTATCGAAGAGTGGTTAGATTGCCCGCAGACCGAGACAGCAACCTCCCTTTTTAAGCTAAGCAGCTCACAAACTAGCAGACCTGACGCTAAGTAGTCATCGTCGTCTATGAACACCAGGACATCAGCAACACTAAAGGCATCACTGAGGCGTGGCCGATCGAGATAGGAGAATGGAGAAAGAGAAAGGAAAAAGAGAGTAACTTCATCTGCGATTGATTTACTCGCTGCTTACGGTTTGACTGACGACGAACTGCACGGTATTACCCGCGGTTTATTATTCCGCGTGATGCCGGTATCCAATTTTAGATTGGCAGCCGCGAAGCCCCCCCTCCCCACCGCATGCACTGGTCATGCATTTAAGGGGCAAAGGAAGCACGCACTCGTTTACTTTCAATACTATTTTCATACGTTTGCGGATTTAGTTGTAACCGTAAATAGCTATTAACTACCAAGATGGCTTCTTGGACAAAAGTGTAATTAATTACATAATGTTACGCCTTGATAGATATTTATCACAACAACTGAAAGGAACAACCAAATAAGCTTAAAGATAATTGACATGTGATTGAAATAAATTGATCCAGTCGGTTATAAAAAAAACCCGGGTAACGATGTCACTCCGCGATGTACTACAAAATCACTTAATCGTTTTTAATAATACTTTGCATGCACACGGTAATTTGATCGAAATTAAAACAAAAAAAACCGCCGACTGATGTCGGCCTTTTTAAAGATATGAATCCAATATAAAGCAAATGTTCTTTGCTTGCGTTTCAAAATTATTAAATTCTCTTATGAACATAATTTCAATTCGTACATACTTTTTTTTCTTATGAAGATTACATTATAATAAATGCATTGCAAGGCCACTGTTAGAATATCAATATCTTTAATATTTTCCCATACAGGCTCGCGCGGTTTTAATTTGTAAACGGCTCTAATTGTTCTTTCTTTGCAACACAAATATTGTATCAAAGTCCGTACGTGTTACTTTCTGTAAATTTCAGATATTTGTCAAAATCATGTTCATTTCAATCGGTTTCATGATTATATCACTTATGATACTTAAATACCTTGGTTACTGTAATAATTCCCCATTATCAGTAAGTTAAGTGACGTCAATTTGCTAATGACATTAATTTAAATAAAGACTTTATAATAAAGCTGAGACAGTACACTGTTTTAACGTAAAATTCAAATAAGTGTGTTTTGTTCAAATAATCTATAATGATTGTAGTCGAATATCAACCACTGGAACGAATCTATTCAACTAAAAAACGGAAAAACTAAAAAAAAATGTCATTGACTACCATGACACAATATAAAACAATAGTTTAGTTCCAGAAGTCACATTGACCTATCATTAATTACATTAATTACTTATAAATACTTTGAATGTGAACAAACTCACCTCTTCAGTGTCAGCCCACTTACACCCGACGCAACACATTCAGGTGAACACAGCGCTCTCACTAATATAACTTATCATTTTAAATATTCAAAACAACTTTTAACTCCGACATGTTGAAAACTGATACGTTGAGAACACATTGACCAGTCATCGGTTATCTTCAAATGACATCGTAATAAAGTTCACAAACTACGTAAAGTTCACTGAAAAAATCCAAATATACATGTCTTTATTTAATATAACGTATTTTTATAAATTTATTAAATAAAGCCAATGTATTTCAATGTTTTATACTTGGTAGCAACTTCAAGTATAAAAGTGATTTGCGTGTTAAAATACGTAAGCCGAGTGGCGCGCTAGGGCGGGCGGCGCGAACGAGCTCAGGGCGCGAAGGCTCAGGGCCGACTGCCGCCCAAGCGAAGGGCGCGGATGCTTCGCCGAGATAATTTGAAGATGTAAATATGTAAGCTACGCCTTACATTTTCTTGGATCGCCGTAACTTGTAAATATCCCCCGCGCGGGGCTAGTGCCGTGATAATATTTTTAATTATTTTTCACAAGCTGTTATCTAGTTTCATCACTTCAGTGTTTATGCGTAATCAAATCTTTTAAATTGAATTTGATTCACTTTCCGTCCGATTGAGCTGAAATTTTGTACACATATGTAAATCGGATGACAATACAATGTAATAATGTCATAGAGCTGATATGATGATAGAGCCGATCTTAGTTGGTAAGAAGAAGGTATACATGAGACTAATCACAAATCGAACATCGATCGCTAATAATGTCCACCTGAGCAGGTCAAAGCCCAGCTACTCATCATCATCACGAGGGATCAGTCACCATGGCCTCGACGATTGTTCATCAAGATCAAGACACTCTAATATGGAAGGAGCCCTGTGGGCATCCCAGAGCTAAGC
Organism: Calpodes ethlius; assembly: GCA_018251375.1. NCBI lineage: Eukaryota > Metazoa > Arthropoda > Insecta > Lepidoptera > Hesperiidae > Calpodes > Calpodes ethlius. The sequence continues at coordinate 4,375 of DWPA01003642.1, forward strand.
AATGTAAACTACTCGGTGACGTAATCATGAATAACATATTGTAGTAGATATGAAACGAGACGGAGGAAATTAACAACATTTCTCATTAAAACTCGAGTTCGCAATCGGAACGCAGCACGCAACCGCGAGTTTATCAGCGGCGCGACAACAGACAACCGCTGCAACACACTTAACGCTATCTGAGCTTGTCCAGCATGTTGCACTGCGTATCTCTTCCTGTTCTAATACACTCGTCGCACTCGCCGCACAAGCCGCACAAGCCGCACTAGCCGCACTAGCCGCACGCGTCGATTATAAAGTTCACCGACCACTAGTTTTATTACCCTCACTGACATTCGCAATGTTTACCACCGTTTGTGTTATGATGTAGAAGATAACATTCCTCATTGGTTTCAGATGAATAAATCCAGAGCTATGGATGACACTTTCATCACCTTATCCGTAAGATAATTGCTCAGGTTGGCCAGTGCCCCTGCATGAGGCTCAAACGGACTTAATCTACATAGTTTTCTATGAGTAACAAACAGAACTCTAGTGCGCTCGATTTACTAAGTAGCCACCGAAACTTTAACTTTCACTAAAGCCCAGAATGAACTGCACTCCAATGTTAACCACAGATACTCTGATTCTGTTACTTAATAAAAATTAATATTGATAATATAAACTTAACACGAAAGAGGGTCCGTTTTTGTCGCCTTTAACAAAACCCTAGTCTACTGGAAAGCGATTAGGGTCCTATTCTAGGACGGTCCACTACAGCCAAGCTTGGATGTTAAGTTCTTAGTAAGAATTAAGCTTAGGACGTAAAGACGATAAAATATTATACCGACCGAAGCGCTCAGAAGTCCATATTGCCGTATTGGGACCATAAACAAATTCCCGGAGTGCCTCGTATATACCATTGTACAGCTGTATCTGATGCGGAGGCTCCAGCTGGTGGTAGGGCCGGCAACAAGTTGCGATTTATTGTCCCTATTGCACCGCATTGGCAACTAATAGACAATAGGAATATTACGGATTCCTGCTGCTATCCATCTGAACGCCGCGGTTTGTATTTAAATTTGGTTCGGCCGCGGTAGGGCTGTCACTACAAATTGTATGAATTCTAACTTTATTCCTGTAAGGGAAAAATTATGTCTTCTGTCTCCTCCGACCGTACCGTGGTCGTTGTTAGATAATATTCCCTAAATCGAGTGTCCCTAAATCTAATCTTAATCTAAATCTGTTAGCAAATTTAATTGATTTGGTATTACCAATGTTTATAGGTGACAGTGACGAAATGTGGCTCATTTATTGGATATTTACAAAAAAATTCGCCACAAGTCTGATGAGTGTAGTGAAGTATATTTTGATCCTCCTCAATTGGGAGTCGACACTCGTGCCCTACAGTTGAGCCCTAATGGGTTAAAGTTATATAGGTTGGGAGCCCTACAGTGCGATAGGATCGCAGTACGCCGGATCGCGATGCGCTAATTTGCATCCGTGGGAATGTCGTCGGCGTTTGTTGTCTCGAGCCGCGAGCCGCAAGCCGCAAGCCGCAAATCGGATTTAGTACAATGCTTATTACAGTCAAAATTATGGGCAGGTATTTATTAGACTTCTATATAACTACATGTATTTTTTTTCAAGATTTTCCACACATTAGTTAAAAATTTACTTAATTATTACTACTTTAGAAGGAGCTGCACCTGATTTAGCATAACAAGAAGTGTATCTGTGTGATCTGTATCAATTAATACCGAAAGAAGAATGGAGTTAAATCTTACTATATTTAAATATGTAACATCGGCTCGTGGATGTAAACGGCACGCTCGACGGACACAGCTACAAACCGCTCGAAGCGCCGCGGCCAGCGGTCGGGCTCCGGCGGCGGCTGCGGCGGCGGCGCGGCGCGGGGCTCCGACACGGCGAGCACTTTATTAAGTGCGCAGCACGAACATCATGTTGCCCCGCTACCATAAATCCTACATCGACCGGTTAAATAAATAATTCAAATTCAATTCATGCAATCTATGTTTCCTCTCCATGAACATGTTTATACTCGTAATCTACCAGCGACACCGAGTCTGTTCGCTCGTTTATTTGATATTTCAATTAAATTACTACGTTATGTTGCCCTACAACGAGCCACACTCTAGTAAACATAATAAATAAAACATTATCGAGCTGCTTTATTTAGTCTTTGGCTCTAATTGACGTCATATTAAACGAAAAAATTCAATGGTCTTGATATTAAGCCTGGAATGTCTGGATATGATTTTTGAAGTTTTCCAAGCTACAACAATTTGCTTACTAATATAAACAGACTAATGATACAAACCTTAACTCGGCATACACATAAACTTTCCATATCTCTATTCAAAATTGTTAATTTAATTTTAAGGAAACAACCATATACATTTTTTTTAACTCACATACTCGTTGAAGCTTATTAAATTTATTGTTTTATCGTATCTGAAACATTCGTACTTGCGTGTATATGTATCTAATTAGTAACAGCGATGTGCACACGCATGTATACACCTCTACACAACGTCAGGTGCATTGGCTAGTGTAATCTATACCTGGCCCTATATATATGGCGCCGCAGGTTGCAAATGTGACAGCGAGTGGTATGATCACGACACGTCACACGTGACGCGACAGAACACATCGCGCATCGCCACAACACGGCCGGCTACTTGTTACATGTTACATAAATCGTCCCCAGCAACATGTCTCGTGAATCAATCGCTGTTTTGCTGAATGCTGAGTGGATTTCGGAATCTCGATGTGCGTATGTCATTAAATGTTCTGTCAGTTTTACAGTGTACAGTGAATATTTTCACACGTTATTTAGGACGACACCTCGAACGTACGGCGTTTCGTTGTAAGATACTCGACTGACCACTTTCACTAATAAAACAAAATGAGCCACACCAGCTCAATCCTAACGATCATGAGTAGCGAAGCATCTCCGATTTAATTGAAATAGGCCTGTTCTAGTAAGTGTAAAAACCGTGTGTGGTGACCGTGGCACGTCTATCCACAATCAGTGTCATTCAGTCTAGACGGATGACGCGCTCACGCGGTATTTTAATGGATTTAATTTTAAAACTACGATTCTCATTATTTATAAAATATTTTTTAACCGACATCAAAATAAAAAATACAAGTTCTTCGTCACGTAGTCTAATTTTTGTATCTTTTAATAGTCAATGATTATTTTTTGTTAGAATATCCTTAAAGTTTATTCTCACATGTATAAGAGCCATTACAGTAATTCAAAATATGGAATTGGAAGTAAGTATTAGTATTGGAAGAAAATACATAAGAACTGAACTCAAAGTGCGGCGACGGGAGGGCAGTGTCGTTTGCACTGAAATAGGACACTTTAAAAAGCGTTCCAAAAACACCTCGAGTGCGAGCGACCTGCTGGCGAGGGTCGGCTCCGCGGCGGTCGGCCTCGGTATCCATTAGCGAACTTTATCCAAGTACCCATTCCCTGCCCTTCACGGCTTAAGCGGAGCTCTCAGATTATCGCGGACGGCGGGCGGGACCCGCCCCGGGCGGTACTCGCGATAAATTGTATTGAAACATACGGAATTCTTTTGTGAACAACCTCGGTAGGTAGCCTCGATGGCTTGTTCTTATTTTTAAATATGCATTCATATTGATTGACATTAATGATAACAAAAATAGGGTCACAATAAACTGAAAAGTTACTAAGCGAGATTCTTGTTTTCATCGCAACCAGAATACGAAAGATTCTGGAAGATGGAAGTAATTATAACGTCCTTCATTGTAAACTAGGTCCAAAATTTTCAATAAAATTAAACATACCTCAAAATTTATTATCATATTCGTAGGTATTTATACTCATAAATTCAAGTTGGAATCATTTATAACAAAACAAACATGCTCGAAGCACCTAGTCTCAGTCCGTATGTCATCAAGCGACACCCTGATTGGCTCATTTGCATTCCGATGTTGCTTACCGTCTTCCACCCGGTTGATTGGCTGGTGCGCGGCGCCGTGACACCCGATACAGGTGACACACTCGTAAGAACTTGTTATCAGACTGTATTTACCTGAAACAACGAAATCTATGTCAGATCACTTTTTAATGTAAACTACATACGGTTTCATAGCATGGCTGCGTCTTGATGACCCGTCGGATTACAATTCAATAATGTAAGTACAACTAGAAGTTAAAATGAAGTATCTGTATATACAATAAATAAATCAATTAACTGACAATAAATACGACGATTTTAGAGGCATCATGACGATATATGTGTTTGATTTTTGTAACGAATCGTGTAACTGCTGGTAGTTGAGCCGTAGTATTATGTTGTGTTGTGTAATTCAAGTAAAGTCAAAAGATAATACTAGTAACATTAATACTTATGAAAGCATTTATATGTATATAAGCAACAATAAGCTAGTTGCTTAACAGTCCCTATGAAGATATTTCTTTTGTTCACGTATATTTTTGCAGCAGCAAATTCAACGTCTAAACGTTATCAATAACCCGTGTGATAAGGAAGACGGCAGGTCCGCGGACCATTCATATGGAAAGCAGCACCCCCGCCTCCCGCCACCCCCTCAGTCCCCGCAGCCCCCTGCCCGGCTCAATGAACACTCCTTAATGGGAAGATTGCTGATACGGCAACATGCCGGAGAAACGGCGTGTTGAGGTAACACTACCAAAATATTCAAATTACATTCACGGCCCTTCCGTGTAGCTTACAAGGCGCCTACGTGAGTAATGACTTCAGGCGTTTTCATCTCATTTTGTTCTCAGTTGTCTAGGTACTACAAAGTTTGACGTAAGTCCTAGTGTACGTCGTTTCCTACACGTCAGCTCATCGAAAGGTTTTACCATGTAAAACAATGTGCTTTTGCGCAGTGGTGAATCCAACCTTTAATTAAACATGATTTACTTTAGCCCGCTTCAATATATTGTTCATAAACTTATGTTGAACTACCTGTTTATTTATTGTAATGTTTAACTGTAAGGATACCGTTTTAATTAAAGTTATAATTACCGATTGTCAGGCGTTGCATGGGTGAACAATAGTATCAATTTTATGAATTTAGTTAAGATTGGAGTTATGAAACTTCCAAGATAAGGACGATCTCTAACCAAAGTGGTCGATGAAGTCCAATCACAGGCTGAAACCCGGAGCAGCGTGCTATCTTACAATTTAAGACTTAACATTAACTAGACGAAACTTTTATCCTCTAGGTCTACTAACAGAGTGATTGAGCCATAAAAGCTGCACATGATCATGCCTTCGACTTAATAACCTACTGCAGCGAACCATACCTAGGGCAGACTTGAGCTTCTATGCTATCGGAAATGCAGTTTAATTTTTTAAACGGCTCCATAAGCCCAGGCGTTGGGTGCAGCGAGCGCGAGCAGCTTCCGAAGTGGCTGTTTACAATAAATCGTCAACACTGTCGTCGGATCCGTTAGCGGAGGCTCAGCGACCCTCGGAGCCCTCTTATCCCGCCGCGATTTACAATAGCCCGCTTTCTACCCCACGACACGACTGAATGCTCTTCCAAATATTATATTGTTATTAGAGATCTGTTCTGCGTTGTAAATTCAACCATAATTCATTTAATTTAGTAATGACTATTTTATTTTCTTATCTATGTATATCTGTAGTAATATTATAAATGCAAAATTGTATTTGCTTGTTTGTTTGTGCTTCCATCACGGCTGAACAAAGTGTCGTTATGAGATGAGAGTACCATAGGCTACTTTTTCCCGAAAAACTATCTCATTTATGTGGGAAGATCCGTTATCGTGAATATTTCAGCGTAATTAAAGAAAATGCTTAACAACTAAGTGTTGCCTGGAAACCAGTGATAGAAAGGAGATGATACTCATTTTATTGCTGTTCATTTTCCAAGTATTGCCGCGGGTGACATGTAATTACATATAATTTTTTTCTTTCTGCATTTCCTCTACATGTAAACTTTAACTATGCCAGGATCTTTACGTACGAATATTATTTTTAAAAGGGGGCTAAAAAGGTTTAAATAATATTGAATACCTATTTCTGTAAACAATCACAATTCACATTTTCTTAATCTTCGTTACAGAACGATTACAATTTGGCACACATATAAACTACGTAACGAAGTATACGTAGCCAAAAATATGTAACCGACCTTTGAAAGTTAATATCGAAAAGAAAGAAAATTGTAAAGCAGCTTGACTGACTTATGACTAAAATATTTACTCATTGCACAGTTCCGCATACCGAAGACCTGAACGCAACAAACATACACCAAATAAGTGGCTATAAATAGCAGTCAGCCGTTAATTACGTAAGTGGAATTATCGGCACGGCATCCTGATTAGGTGGGATGTAGCTTGCGCGGCAGTCGGACTCTAAATACATATTTTTTAAGAAGAAAACTTTTAAATGGATAGGTTACTGTTATACCAGATGTCCAGGTAATAAAAAACAATCTAAAAATGTATATTGTTTCAACTTTGTAACAGTTCAAAAATATTGCTTTTAGGATACGGTATCAATTTCCCCTATGTAGCTGAATACAGGAAAACATATTTGAACAATGTCCATGTACAGCTGAATACGATATGTAACAACACATTTAAAAATACCGGGACGTATAAAAGTCATTTTATAAAGAAATCCTTAATAGCCCTATTGGATTTCCAAATTCCTGTTGCTGGAGCCGTACCCACAGCCACGGTAATTTGACCTCTAATGAAAGGTAATAGGGTCACAATAAACACGACGGAACGGTAAATGAGCGCGGGCGCGGTATAGCGTGCAGACAAGGAAATATTCGTTTTAAACTCAATCTAATTCCAGTTAGAAGTGGGGATTGTGGAGATTTGCGTCGGATCTACTGGCCATTTATGGATTTTATAGAGGTTCCAACTTATCCACTGCTGGAATGGAATTATTGGAATAGACACGCCTTAATCGATTTCATGAAATGGTCGAGTGGGCAGACCGCTCGGAACAATGTTGGAGGTAATGAGAACGCGGTTAATTTCGTTGCGAGATTTTAGATCGTATTACGATTTGCGACGGAATATCAGCAGCTGTTGGTAGATACGTAGCTTGCAGCCGACGTTGATGGTTTTCTGTATTATGTAATGGATATCATACGAGTTAGTTCTAAGATAAAACAGATAAGTGATTCATTATGAAGACTAAGAGCAGTTTTTACTTTTAACATAGAAAAATATCAAACAACAAAAAGGTGAAGAGCGTATCAGCATTCACATTTATCATAACTTTTCTGTCTGTAAGTGGTTTAAGTCGCTATTCTCTTATACATCTAGTTCCATTCAAGGATCACCATTGAGCCCATATGGATCAATTGTTTCTGAGGTTCGTCACAGTTATCCATTGGAGGCTGGGGCTCTTCAAGCTCGTTCAATATCCTTATCATAAAGAAGAGACCGTAATATGAGTATGAAATCAATGATATATTTGTGCCGCAAATTAGAATCCGTCCTCGGCACCAACGACACAATGCTAGTTACACGTTTCACAAGTGGAGTCCCTACCTCGGCGTGGTTATTATCTAATTCTCGGTTTAAAGGATTCAAATGCTTCGTTTAGTCAGCCGGCGCGCGCGCAGGTCTCGCTACTGCTGGACCAGCACCGCGCGGTCACGTGTTCACGCGGCGCTCGCGTCCTCGCCGTCTCGTGCAGACATTACAAGTGGTGCAGCGCTTGTTTCTGGTGATAGTTGATGAGGGTGAGGGTTACTTTACCAAAGTGCACCGATATGATACATAACTCATAAATTGGTGAGTACATACTTACATGATGAAGCATATCATAAAATGTAAACGCCTGTAATAATATGTGGTGAAGATAGTTTGCATTTATATTTACTTGTCATTATCATTATTTGAATTTTTGGACTTGAAATATGATTTTATTGTAATCATAGAGTTATAATGCCTAGACAGTTTGTCCCTTAATGCGATAATATGGTAACATTTTATCTCACCTAGATAGGCTTTAATCTTCTTTGAAATGTTTACACATCACAACTGTTGTGGTTCTAAATATTATCATTCTAAAATGGTAATGTTAATAAGTGGCAGAGATAGACGTTTATTTAGTTACAACTGTCACCGTGATGTAACCTGCTTGTATTTAGTATTTGTACAGTAGAAGAAATTACGCCTTTCGTGCATTTCAGTTTAGTACAACGGTTTAGCTAGTAGAGAAAGCTTTGAGCATTAATCTCGCCGCCTGTACCGTGATATTATGTACCGTGGTCAATAAAGCTTGAATAAATAAATAACAAGTCACTTGTCAAGTATCGTTATATTGTTGTTCACATTAATCTACGTTTAATATATGTGACAGTTTCAGCAACTAAAGCCAGATATTATTGTTTCTTGTGTTTTATCACACTGGCAACTATTAATGCTGTAGATACAGTCGACAGAAGTTTAGACAGGATAATATATTTTTTATGGGATTAGGATAAAGGAGCTTGCAGTGTCACCACCCTACCCCCCATGGACATCTGTGACAAACCTCGAGTAGGACTGTAGGAGTGACGTCAGTAAGTCCTGTTAGTGTTGGATATTAGTAAGAGTATCAGTGCGTCATTATTCATTAGTAATGAAACTGGGGATGTAAAGACTGTTTGTGTTGGTTACGCCTGTTCCACCAAGAACAGAATTACGTTTATATTTTAAAGAACTCGAATATTTTTTCTTACCTATCTGTTATATTAAATATTTCATAATTCAAGTAGGAAAAACATTGTTAAGAAAAGAAAATATACATTCCGTTACAAGAAATCCCATTTGCCAAAAAAAAATTCAAAGCGCCGTGCGACACCTGTCGGAAATCGATGTCGATAGCCGTTACAGAAATGGGCTTCCTATTCAAAGCAGGGAACTGATCCCTCCAAGATTCCAAACGATAATAGCTTAATCAAACGCTATCAGCCGACAATAGACGCTGCATGGAAATGAGGCGCCGTTCGCACGTCGGATTACTTCAACACCCAGCGTAACCAAGTGGCGCCTTTTGTAGGAGTCCAAATTAAATTATAAAATAAATTGGAAAAACTGAGTTGATTGTTTTGATTTTCGTTCGAAAAAAGTATTTTAATCGTTTTATTTATTCTCTCTCTTATATAATAATACTACTCGCAGTTTCGCCCGCGGAGAATAAAAGAACAGTAATAAAAAATGACGGGTCTTTTCTATCATTGGTTATGAGACAACGATTTATTCTTACACTTATTTAATTTTGCTAAAATATACATCGTAACGGATGTTCGCATAGAAATAAAATATTTTTCCGCGGTAAAAAATAGCCTTTGGCACTCATTGTCCTCTCAACTATCTCTTCACCAAAAATCGTACCACAATAACGCTTCGTTGCGCCGTGAAACAATGACAAACAAACACACTTTCGAATTTATAATATGGGTATAGATAATTAAAA
>DWPA01003643.1:0-13832 GCA_018251375.1 Calpodes ethlius
TCTGTCATGTCTATCTACACTCAACAATCATAAGATACATTTATATTTATATCGTCTATTATATTGTGATTCCCTTTTTGGATGTTTTTAGAGAAGCTTCTGTCTGTGTTCTGAAGATGTAAAGGCCACCAGGGCTAACAACAATAGTCCACTCGACAAAAATATCAGAGAGTAATGTCATAATTACATAATAAATTTTGCAATAGATGATGATTTTTAACTAATTAATTACTATAAGATTCATGCGCGTCTCAGCCACGATTTGATGGTAATCATTTCTGAGATGATGTTTTTTATGTAAATAGTGGACGTTTGTCCACTTGGTTGGTAAACTTCTTGATAATAAGTAACCATTGCCCATGGGCCACAATATACCTAAAGGTTCCTACGTTGGGACCATAAGTTGCCAAAATAAGAAGCGGGGAGCTGTCTCACTTTATTATCTCTGGCTCATAGACACTGCAATCGTAATCGTTGTTACGATTACACTGCGGTCGTTTATAGAACTAGAATAAAACCGGATGGTATAGCACCCAGCGACCTCTAACAGGAAGGGCCAATCGCCATGGCTTCATCAATTTTACCAAGTCCACCATTGAACGACCCGATGCACGACAAGTACCTTTATCCCGTCGTCGTTAACATCTGGCCTATACAGATAATGCGCTTTGCTTCATCAATTATTATGCGTACTCCAAGGAATTGGAAATAATTTCCCGCGTCTATGTTTCAGTTTGTAATCTATGTAATAATCAAATATTCATTTATCCACAGAATGACGTCACCAGCAATCACAAAATCTCCAGAAAATCAGAAAACTGAAAAGAAGTCTCCGACGCACTCAGCTGACAATGTGGAACGTCCACCATCGCGAGCGCCTTCTGGCGCCTCCACCAGCGCCGCACCCGAGTCCTCTGATCCTTTCAGCTGGATGAGGATTTTCAAACTGGCAGATTTAATGATGAAACAAGGATGTTAGAACCTTATCAAAAACGCGTGCTGCTTGCACACCGCATGCCGGCATCGCTTTCCGCAGTTTTAAGACCTAGTATTCTTGTTAACTGATTCATAGAAGATTAAGTATTTGTAAAGAAAACAGTCGTACAAAGTATGATAGAAGTAGACCTAGATATCTATAGGGTTTTGGCATGTTATGCCTCTCTAGTTGCAAATGTTATGCAAGTAACTTAATGTATTGTAACTGTAGCTATAGGTATTTATTTCTCTATCAGAACATATATCAGAATATATATCTATATACGAGCTATTGATCTGTTTGAGATTTGTTATAGTAATTGGGCACATTCTTGTTGCGAGAGCGAGATTGCTAGTTGAATGTCAATTAATAGTATGTTTTCTCCTTATAAATCATTTATACAAATCTATTTCGGTCTGCAATAAAAACCCGTTTTTTTTAATTGACCTACGTTATAAAATATGTTGTTACCTATAGCAAAAAAAAAACTGATTGTTGATTCGAGACGAGAATGTTGTCTCTTAATTATTATTTTAATGTTGTAACGAATAAAGATTTTAAGTTTATTAATGTTATTTAGAAGAATTTGAAAATGTCTATTTGTATTAAGCGCAGATATTAATGTAATATATCTGATATTAAAATCCTGTCTATATTAATAATCGCCTTTCCTAATTTAACTAACACTACACTCACTACGTTGTTGATAAATTTAATAATGAATGTTTAGATAATATGCAAATTCGGTTATTTTTTTTTTAAACAGCAAATTAAATTATATTCAAAGTAGAATACTTAGACTTGAAGTCTGAAATTTCATTCATTCAGTTTAGCCATATCCCTAGTAGGTACCTAGTAACGTTAGGAATATCACTCTTCTTAAGAACACTACTCGTATCAAAAGTATTTTCAACGTATATAGTATTTCCGTACATAGGTACATATACTTGCCTATAATATAACAATATGTTGCAAAAAAATACATGAAAAAAGGTGGAATAGGCGCCCTTCGGGTAGGTAACTGAATCAAAAGAACTAATTTAAAATAACATTTTATTTTATTTATAAATTTTAATTATAAATAAATGCGATGAGGTTTACCACGCAGTTTTATTCCTTCTTTGTTTATAATTGGGGATTCGTTTTTTAATTATCAATGGATAGGATTCACTAGTTCAAATTGAATTAGTAAAGTATTGTCACACTATAGTCGACTTTCGATATAATATTATGATAATAGTTAACTGTCAATCACTCTTCTGAAACAATATTTATCCTCGTTATTGTGTCAAAATGTCGTAAGTAAAAGTTTCACGTATAAACAATTTCTGCCGGAATTTTCATTTTGTACATTTATCCTTATATAAAGAATATTTTTATATAAGAAAATATAACAGACAGGGCAAAACTTACAATCAAAACTTTACGCGAAATGCTTTGTCTTCTGGAAATCAGTTAATTTTATGTAGATCACACTTCGACGATCCAAACAATGACTGATCCAGAGTGAAAGGTAAAACTGGACGAAATGGTCTATACAACAGTGTAGTCAATATTAAAATAACCGCTCGATATTTAGAGATATTTATCGCGGATCATTTAATTTCAAAAATATTTTTAGATAAGTACCTACATATTGTTCTAACAGAAAATGCTTAGCACGAAAATATACACTTGTTAATCGATCCAAAATACTTAGATGGAAATAATAGATTTTAAATATAATACTTGGCCCAATTACCTTTTTCGAAAGGACGTCTCATTATCTTAAGTTAAAATACGAATACCTATAAGCCTCCACAAGAAAATTGTATCATTAAGCGTCGAGCGAGTAAATGTTAAGTTATTGATCGTAGTCCATTGTTCATAAATTTACACGCTTGCAGAGCTTGCAGAGCCTCGGCATGCTCAGCAAACGGTCACAACTACCAATCAGTTAATGCTCTTCCAAACATTTGGCACCGAATAAATAAAACTAATGTAGTAAGCGGTTGCATCACAAAGTAATAACAATTACCTATTATTTACTGACCAGTATGATAGAAATACACAAACGACGTCTGCCTACCATAAATACACAAACGATTTAAAATCTAAACTTACGGACAGTTCACAAATAATTTTCTTTGATTCGTGCTCAAACCGATACTCGTTTGGATTGGCAACAATACCAGCTGGCCTTCACAAGCTGAGCCAAATATCCATTTACACGCTTGTAGGTTTTGATAGCTTGCCGAGGCTTGGCCATCGTATATACATGCACCATATTAGGTGGACTAGATATATTTATTTATTCGTGTGCCAGCAGTTCCTGCGAACTTAGTGCTCCACCCATCCTCATAAAACTTTGGAGAGAACATAATAATTACAGCATAATTTTTAAGATATCAAGTAACCAACAAGATCATTTCAATAATTAAAATACTCGTTTATCGCTCAAAACTAAAAAGGTCTCTTAGCACAAGAGAGAACTTACATTGCATAGCAGTTACAGAGTTATCAAGTTTTCTTCTACAAAATAGATTAATTTTGTCATTATTATTATTAAAAATATTTCTAGTGTATATAAACTGACAAAAACAATATAAAACAAAAATTTAATTACACGGTACGTCGTGTAATATCAAAGTAATAATCGTACATATATAAATTTATTCCTTTTTTTGGACAAGCGCACTTGTTTTTTTTTTGCCAGCTTTAAAGAGTCTGGTAACAAATTAATGTTGACGAGAAAGATGTGGCAACATTGTTTATCAATTGTATTCTTGATGATGTAATACAAACATAACAATCAGAATTCAGACAAATAAATATGTGCTGTTATTAATTATTATCAACCTTCAGCACGTATACCTTCAAAGCGAATACTAGTTCCACCTTATACTACATATTTTGTTGATTACAAAATAAGTAAGTTCCGTTCGTGATTTATAGCTCGACATGAAATAGAAGCCTAATAGGAGCTATGGCTACGTGCCTAGGGATTTATCAGTTTAATTACAGCATATTATTCCTGACGGACAAACTAGTTTGAATAAATAGTTGGGCCATCAGGGGCAACAGATTTCATTCGAAATCGAAATCGACTTGTGAAGATTACATAAGTAATCGAGTTTTACTATTTTCTCTGAAAAGCAACTAGGGATGTGTGGTTCTTAAATAAAAAATACTCATATGTAATATTTTTTTAATAGTATTGGTAGGTAGGAGGTACATAACACGCAGGAGTCTGGGTTGGTTTTGGATAAAGGGAAGTAAAGATACAATACTATTTGCAATATGTACAAAATATACAATTATCACTAAGTCCTAGCATTTTAACTTATAATAGAAATATGATCACAATATTTTTTATATTCTTACGCTCCACTATAACTAAAATCAAATATGAACGGGCGGCGTCCGAATGCGGCTGCTGCGATATTACAGTCTAGCGCCTCACTTTCACTTTTGCTGCACACTTGAGATCAAATGTTAATTTTACATATATTTAACTCTATCAACTCGCACACGGCAGCAGCTGCCGTCGCAAGCCGCCCGCTGCACAGTGCCCACCCGTCGTGCCACGTCACGTCACATCAGGACGTCGCCTGTCGCCGCCGCACCGTGGCACGAGCATCGTACTTCGTGGTGCCCTCATTCAATTATTATTATTATTGTTATTACTATATCTGACGGCACCTCGAAGTAGGAATCAGATTGATCCACCCTTCTAAGCTTTCCGTTTCGAAACGGTATACAAACAAAACTATATTATACTTCTCACATTATTACAGCATTACACCTATTAAGTCTGCATTAACTTACTGGAATAAAACCCTTTTAAGAAAAGAAAATATGATGATCATGGTCTGGAGCATATGGAAAACTTTACGAAAATATTAAATATTAGTAATTGACACTTTGACGTAGTATTAAAAAGTGTAGATGTGATTATTTATTAGGCAAACTTGTATTAAAATTGTCCTGATTGTTCTCATCATGCTACAAAATAATCACGTTCTAGTGAATAAATAAATGATGAGTAAATACCAATCTGATCGCAATAAATACCTTGTTATAATTCTCATGTGTTGCTTATCCCATAATTTTTTCTCAATATCAATTCTAAATACTGTATCACTATGTATATGAAGACTTATTTACATGATTTCCTTCTTAAGGAATTCAAATAAGAATAAGTGTACATATCGGGTATCAGTTTTACTAATAAAATTATGTTTTAAAATTAATGGACGAAGTGACGAGTTCGTTAGTGTTCCTCCTAGCTAAGTCGAGAACTGTTTGCGACGGAAACATGACAAACCATACATCATTTATACACCTATACATTAAATCTTAAAAACAATTTACATAATAATATTACCTGTGCTGTTATTTTCTATATCGTACATATAAAATTACAATACATAAAATATTTTGTACTTTGTTTCGAGTACGACAGGATGGTCGCACCTTTATATAACTATACAATGCGAGATGCCGATGAATCAAAAGTTGACGTATTAGAGAGGTGGCTAAACATAAAGATCGAGGTTCAAGGTTCAAGCTAACATCGATTCGCAGCAATACATCGATGCAGACGATTGAAATTTATGAGAAGTACAATATTGTTAGTTCATGCATTCGGAATTAGTGAAAAAGAACAATTAAACTTGCAGTAATCTAAAGAAGTAATGGTATGTAGTGGTCACTGTGGAAAAGGTTGGCGACACAAAAAAAAAGTACAAAAGCAATAGCAATAAATGAGGGTGGTGATCAAGAGAAAGTACGTTGAACGGCCGCGCCGTCCGAGCACTAGCTTTAGACAAGTAAACAAACGAAACTACAGCACGAGGTGGGTGCCACGTGGAATGAGAGTAACATCGTCGAGACAAGCTTATACGCAACAGCAGTTGTAGCGTCGCCTTTCAAAACACAATAAAACATCGTCATCCACGTGATATCAATAATCTAACATCCTACTCCTATTATAGGTACTATCGGACATCGTGAAAAGGGTCGCATGCTTGCTGGCATAAGGAATTATCGCCAACACGTATACAAGCTCTATTCGCAGTCTTATTAATGTACCGTAGTAATTTTATATTTTAGTAACAAGGATTTTTTTTATTTTGTGAGATGTAATGCAGACTTTCAAAAATGAAATTATCATGATTCTGTTTGATTTTTTGTAACACTACTCCAATAATTACGCATAAAAGTAAGAGTTTAGCAGGTAATCGCAAATATTGACATCAAGTAAATTGTATTTCAATAAAGCGACGCCACACGCGCCGTAGTGACAAGAACACTGCTCACTATACTCATAAGACTACTTATAGCCTACGTTTAAAAGACAGAATCACAGTTCAGGTATTTTCCGTGCATTTTTTTCCTTATCGTTTTATTCGTTTATCGATTTTTTACAAATAAACATTCGACCCAGTAACACGAGTTTCCATTACCTACCGTAACGACTTAATCGAATAAATCAAAACTTTAGTATGAATAGATTCAGTATTTACAACATTTAAATTACTTTACACCTACGCTTAAAACAAAATAACAATTTACACTAACAATAAAAAAATGCTCGTTAGATCGCCATTCATCTAATCGGAAACCAAAATTAAATATATTTTCGATTGACTTTTCCTCACATACTTTTATAAACTTTAAACTCCGAATAGGGTCGAGCCCAGTCGACCATAACAAAAGTATTTTACAAGCTACTCGTTACAACTAACACTTAAATAAGTGACGGCGGCTTTCTTAACTACGTGAGACTTTTTACAATCGCGCAGTGCGCCCCCATCCGTTACAATACAATACGCTAATGTTACACTACTACAACGAGCTTCACTCCTAGAGGTATTCCATAGCGATTCCCGTGTTCATTAGTTCACTTCCGTTCTGTCCTGCGTCGAAAACTCACGGCGGCTTCGCGCCGGTTCGACGCGATAGATTAAAAAATTAAAAATGAAGTTTCACAACCTGGCCGTATTTACAACGCATTACTAAAATAATCGGTTAAAATGTCCAAGTCGGGAAATATTCCGTGCAGCACTCGGTGTCCGAGTGACGTCCGCAACGCTCACGCGGTGGCGGTGGCGATGACGATGAGCAAGTGCGCGATGTTGGTGACGCGGTGCATGAGGTCGGGCGCGATGCGCGTCAGATTCTCGTTGGCGAAGTCACACGACGGGAAGATGTGGACCGTGTACATTGACTGCAAATAAACACCACCTTATATTGCACACAATAATAATTATATAGTCATTTATTTACACTTTTTACATAAATCACACATTCTTTAATCACTCATACACTTTGAGTAAGGAATAAATAATTAGATGTAGTCAATAAATACTCAAGATTCGATTCACACCTAAAATTGTTTTGAATTTATCATCATTCAGTTATTAAAAAAAACGTCATTAATTAAGTAAAACCTAATCTAACCTAATTTATGTAGTTTAATTTGTACAGAAAGAATGTTACTTATCAACAATAATATTCCACGTTGGAAGAAACTAAACTGTATTATCGAACTTCTCCATTACAAGCCTCAGATTTAACAAATATTTATATGGCCTATTTTGACTCTTCAGAGAAAAATCTGAGAGAATGACAGAATCATTTATCTATCATAAAAATTGTTCGCAATTTTAATGCGCGGAGTGGCGATAGTGTAGGTGTATTGTACCTGCTGATGTCCCGGCGTGGGCGCTACGTTGACAATGCCGGCGGCCTGCTTGCGCTGTAAGTACGTGATGAAGCCGGACGACAAGTTGGTGGACTGTTGTAGGACGTCCATGTGGTCGCGACCACACGGCAAAGCCAACAGCATACAATGCTCGACATCCATCTGCATAGATATATAATAATATTAACTTTTTGGGTTAATACCATACGAACAGACAAGTCCCTCGATATAAAGTAGCCATCCATGAAATCAAAGATTATTATCAGTTACAAAATTACATTCAAATTAAATGTATAAGAGTTGAATGTATGGGATGTTAAGGTAATCAAATTAAATTTATATGTCATTGTTATTTGTGAAAGGTTTTTACAAATAGTTAGGTATGTCCTTCAAATCGCCTGTGCTCACCTTCATCTTGCGGTGCACCTGGTCGAGCTGCGTCTGCTCGAGGCGCATACGCTGGGCAATGCGCAGTAGCGATGCGGCCGTGCCGTCCGAGTGACGCGACAACGCATCCGCGGCGACGCCGGGGTTGCCGCCAACAAAGTGCATCTGAACCGCGGCCGAGTCGTTTTTCAGTGCCAGCAGCCCTTGCCACATAACTGGGTACCGCTGCATACCGACACACATATTAAAGAAATGGCTTCAAAATAGACTTCTAAATTTCACAAAAACCAATAAATCATTAAAATAGGTTACATGCAGCAAAATACCCACTGATTGATGGTTTGACGCTGGTACGTTTGAATGTCTTTCCGACTTTAGAATAAAAAGCGGTTTGATTATCTCACGATATCACTATTAGCGGGACACAGTACGTATTGCATAATTACCCGGAGTAGCATCTGTAGTGAGTCAGCCTCGCGCGGCACCTGCGACGCGTGCGGCGGGCCTTGCGCGGCGGGCGGCGGCAGCGACGACGGCGGGCGGTATGTGCCGTACGTGGGCGGCGGCGAACGACCGCATCCCACCGCGTACACTGTGCCACACGATTACGACCACGTTAAACAACATAATAATATAAGTTACGTTAGATTTATATTTTGATTGATTAATTTTATTCCTTGATCTAACCATACTCGTTGATATATACTTTATACTTATAATAATAAAACATTTAGAAAATTGCTATAAGTATACTAAATATAAAAAATACTAAATATAAAGTATACTAATTTGGCGTTATTATGTGAGTTAATATTTTATACATTAAAATAGACGACATTCAATGATAAAAGTAAAAGCATCTTGCAGTAAGACACTAAAGGTCTCAAGAGCTCTAAAACAATAATCGCTAGATACTATCATATAAATAATTGTAACTGTCTCTGAACGATTTATTAAGGATACATTGATTATTTTTGTTGTAGACTTTACACCCAGAATGTAACAGGTGTTAATGCTTAATTATATTGTAGATATGTTTAAAAAATGTTTTAAATCTCTCACGTTTTGTTTACGTTTATTTATTATCCCACAATGGGCGCACTATACGTGTACAAGTAGCGTAATTATAGTATACTCACTGATGAGCCGATCGGAAGGGGGCGGTGCGGCGGGCGCGACCGGTGGAGCTGACGCGGGATGCGCAGGCGCCGGGTGCGCTGGGTGTGCGGGGTGCGCGGGTATCGCCGGCGCAGGATGCGCAGGCGAATGCGCCGGCCGAGGAACGCGCGCACCGGCCGGCCGCCGTAACTCCAGGGGAGGGGTCGGTGCTTCCGAACCTTCTGCTTCCAAAGACCTGCACCACATTTTAAAAATAAATTAATTGTCATTTAAATCGGATACATTTTTAAACACTGAATATTTATAAAAAAATTCCAACTTGCATTAAAAGCAATATCCATAACTACAAATACTCCTCTTCAATGTTATAGCGGCCTACACTGAAGTTCACGAATTTTTCTTAACTCTAATTTGATTGATTTCTGACTTAAACTTTGCTTTCTAAGCTAAACTTTCCAGTAAATGTTATCACTAGGGTATCACCAATATAATAACTGATTACACTGGAGAATACTTAAATAGGTGAACCACTAACGACTTTCATAACAGATCACTCCAACACACAAAATGTACGAAAACAAAATATTGTAAAATATACAAACCTGGGATAAGGAGATGACGAAGTGCGACACTGGTCTTGGGTCGCTCGAAAATGTTGTTGGTACATTTGATAATGTTGATGCGAGAAGTGGGGATACATTCCTCTTTCGCCCTGTAAGAAACATATCAAGTATTACAAGGAGTTCGTAAAGATTACTAAAAAGTATATAAAAACATTAGTGTTTTATTTACATTGTGATATACCGGAGTGATAGGTGAAGTTTGCTGATGTGCAGGCGGAGGACTTCTAACTAATTCAGCCGACTATCCCGGGTAGCATGAACAAAATATTCAGTATGAGTTAACTAAGTAGTATGCTTTAAACGGTACGACGACGACAAGGTCTTAAGAAATCAGAGATGGAAAAATTCATTGTCTCTTAATTATGTACTCACCAGCGACATCTGGCCCTGGGGACTGACCGCAGGTACGCTGGTAATGGTGACGCGAGACGCTACAAAAATAAAGAAAATATTTAATTAGAAATTCCACAGAAAATACTAATTACTACATGTATAAAAACAAAGATTTAATATACTTTCATATAAAATTATACATAAAAAGCCGTCAAATTTAAACTTACCAAATCCTTTTCTAATCAAGGAGGAACGCTATTATATTAAAATCTTTGATATGTTGGATTTTTTACTGGTCTAACATACTATAAAGAGGATAACAAATAATCATTGATTACAAACACGACGCTTGGTTGATGGTAAAAAATATATAATTTTATTTGTACATATTATAGTCATAAATCGTACCAGAATTAAGTGGGTGGTGAGAGCCGATGACAGGGACCTGCTTGGCGAGCGAGTGTGGCGAATGTTGTGGATGTGGCGAGAGTTGCGGATGTTGTGGATGTTGTGGATGTTGCGGGTGTTGCGGATGTTGCGGGAGATGTGCGCCGCGGGGAAGGCTCGCCGGGCCGGCATACGCTCCGCGGTATCCACGCACGCCACCCACCACACCCGCCACTCCCGCTACCCCCGCACCGATATCACCGTCGCCACCTCTGCAAACGTGTTACACGTATTTACTTGTACACATAGAACTAGATCTATTTAAAAATATGATTTATGCTCAATACTTTATATTGAAATCTCTTCAATACTTAAAACAAAGTCAAAATAGATTACTCATTTTACAGATTTAAATAAAAAAAAACTTATCAAACGTAACATACTTTTATGGCCGGTCTGACTAATGATTTAATTTAATGGTGCATACGCGATGATTAATTTGTGGCGGAGTTAAGGGGAAGCAGAAAATCTTATCGATCTAATTTCTGTAATTAATCTCACCTGACGAGAATAGGCGTAGCTCGGTCGGCAGGACGGTGAGTAGAAGGCGGGCGATGCGGCAACGCGGGTGATTGCCCCCGCGCGTCCGTGGCTTCGGTGGCTCCCACTGCCACCATAGTACCGGGTACGTTGCCTGTTGCCCCAGACATTATCAACACCGGATCAGGAACCTTAGACGGCAGGACCACCGTCCGGTCCGGTTCGGGGAACGCTCGCTCCGGCGGGGGAGCCGCCCTCTCCTGAAGCGCCATAGATGCAGCCGGAACTGATGGTGCGGCAGGTACAGTAGGTATAGCGGGCACTGTGGGTACAGCAATCGCAGCGTCGAATGCGCCAGCCAGTTTCGCACTGATCTCTGAAATCATCTTCTTTGGAGGTTTCATTATAGGGGTCGAACTAGGTTGTGGAGCCGAAACTGGGGGCGGAACCGAAACTGGCGGCGGAGCGGAAACTGTGGTTGTAGTCGACACAGCTACCGAAACCGGTACCGAAGTTAAGACTGTGGCTGGCAGCACCGCATTAGACGTATGTGGTTGTAATGGAGCCGGGGCTTGCACCTGGGTAGAGGTGGTTATCCCGAATACCGGCGGGCAAGTAGAAGCCGGCTCCGAAGTAGATTCATTAAGCTTAGAGACTTTTGCATCCTTAACAGCGTCTTCTTTTCTACTAATTTCTTCATTGCTATCCATGGACGCGTCCGAAAGACTCCTGTCTCTCGTTCTCTTTACACCTCTAGGTGACTTTCTAGTGTCCGGTCCCGGAGCCTTCTCAGGCAGGATTTTAGCGTTAGCTTGCCGCGTGTTTCTCTTTTTGTTGACATCTTTGTTAATTTTCGACTGAGTGGCAGAGCCCTTTATCACATCATCAATAACATCATCCACAGTGGTCCTATGTACGTCCTTCTCCTGAAGTCTCCTAGATTTTCGAGTGTTTGTTGATGGTGACGCAAAAACATCAGCTTTATCATCCTTATTAATTGGTTTCTCAAAATGCTTTGTTATATCTTTTTGTGTTATGCTTAATGTTGATGTTGGTGTAGCATTAGTCTGACCAGACAATGGACTTTTAATAGTTAAAATAAGGCGTGGTCTATTTTCTGGCTTGTTAGATGCAGATTCATCACCAGAGTCTTCGTGAAAATCATAAACATCACCGGGTATGTTATTAACGCTGTTGTTTACTAAATTTTTAATTTTCTTGTCCACTTTCGCTCTTCCCCTGCCTCGCTTAGAAATTCCAGTACCTCTTGCAGGTTTCGAAATTTGACGAGTTTGTACTCTATCTTGAACCTTTTCAGATTTTTTTCCTCTAAAACTACGACCGCCCCGCTTACCTGTCACTATGTTTTTTTCTGTTGTAGACTCTTCTAAAATAGCAGTTTCCACTAAAGGTTCAACTTGAGAAGTAACTTTATTTAACTCTGGCTCATCAAACGTTACATTTTGAATTATTGGTTCCGTTAAATTAGACTCATCTGTATCATTGCTTATAACTACCTCCTTCTCGACATTCAAATCTGAGCTTTCATTACATAAAGAGTCAACTTTCTTAATGACTGAGTCAATATTAACATCTTTAGCAGTCCAAAAATCATTTTCGTCTAAATTTTTGTCTTCCCGTTCATTTTTCTCAGACGTAAGGGACAACGATTCAAAGATATCATTTTTACTTTCATTATTTACATTTCCAGCAGCTGGTAAGTTTTCTGGTTCACTTTTGTGGACTAATTTACTGTCGTCATTAGAGATATTCGCAGACGGCGTCTTGCATTTTTCAACAATAGTTACAACAGATTCGCCTTCTTTAAAAGTATTTACATCAGACAATGTATCTTTTTTCTCTTCTGTATCTAGTACGGTTATATCTTTATTTTCAATATCCTCTTTTTTATCGTGATCTAATGATGGCTCATGGTCAATCTTCACATTCTCTTCATTAAAATCTTCCTTATTGACAACTGTTGTTTCACGTGTATCTATACTTTTTCGTCTTTCATTACACTGTGTTAAAACTGTAACCGGTTTACTTATATTTATTTCTATTTTGTTTTCAGGGCTATTACAAACTTTAATTTCATTTGTATTATCTTTCAATAACTCTTCAAAATCTGTCTCGCATTTTGTTACTGGTTCTGATGACTTAGAACACTTAATAACTTCTTGTTTATCCAAATCTTTTAACATCTGTTCATTGCTTTTTTCTTCGTTGTTTATTACCTGATGACTTGAAATAGGAGTATCTTCTTCATGTAAGTCCATTTTTGTGCTTAATTTGATAGTACTCGATAAATTGGGTTTAGAAGATGTTTTCAACAAAACTGGAGTCATAACAACTTTAGATATACTTGAAGTTGTAATAGCAGTACAGTGAGATGATTCAGATTTCGTTAATACAGTCGGTTGTCTCATTGGAGCCATTGATAAAACTGAGGTAGATACTTTACTGGAATCTAATTGTATAACACTAGTCATAGGAGCTGTCGTTAATAATCGCTGCTGGTTTAAGGTATGTATAACGTTTGTATTTTGCCCTCTATTCATAGTACTCGGTTGTTGCAAGCTACAGACAACTGGCTTCGTATAATTTTGAATGATTGGTGCTGCTACTGAATGATTCCCTCCAGCTACATGAATAACAGGCGGAGATCCAAAAGGGATATGATCTTCAGGTTTTTGTGTCTGGGTATCCCTTTTATCACTTACGGGACTTTTATTATTTATCAATACTTTGTTAGATAAGTGTAGACCAGAATTAATTT
>DWPA01003644.1:0-13828 GCA_018251375.1 Calpodes ethlius
GTCTGCATATGTAAGCTTCACCGTCTTGGTCAGGGAGTTTCCGTCTGACCATTGTTTTGTATTATTTTGCATCTGAAAACTTTGTGACTATCATCACGGGCAATTCTCCGCTTCACTGGGTATTATTTAACAATTGTCAAATTATGACTTAAAGCTTAATATGACTCTCGCAACATCATTTGTCACGCTAACATCTATGCGTTTCAAAATTTTGGGATAAAATGTTATCCCGTATACAACCAACTTCAATAATTACCAACGTTTCGATACTACCTAGTTTAGTAATAAGTACTCTGTTGTGTTACTAATTTTATTCAACTGAGTTGATTTGTATTTCCAACAACAACAAATCACCATTACTGTACCATCATTTTGGATCAATCCATTGCACAGTCATGTATTTGTTGAATACTTATTCAAGGTTTAGCGTAATGTTAACGTCGAACCGCCATCGACTGCCATTTTGACGTTAAAACGACAGCGACTCAAATATAAACGCGCTATTATAGAAGCACAACAGATAAAAACATTTAATAGTTAATTGAATAACGTAAAAATAATCACTTGTGTGACATTATTATGCGATTGTTTGATAAATTGATAATAATTATATTGCATAATTAAGCAAAAACAAGGGCCAAGCATTTGTCATTACTCATAACGGGTAGCAAAACGTTACCTAACCAAGTTACCAAATATATTTCAAATTTAAATGACCACTTAATACCGGGACATAACAAACAACGCGGAAATACACTTTAATATCATCTGGATAAATAATAATAATATTCAAGAACTTAATAAGAAAATATAATCACATTTATAAAACGTCAATTAAATATATTAAGATAAAAATCCAAGTCAAACTTAGTAACATAAAAAAATAAAAATATAAAAGCAATATCAGAAGAATCAGATGATTCAAACGTAGAAATAATATTACTGGAATGACATGTCATTAAATAATATAAAATAAAAAAATATTCAACGAGATTCATTAATCACTTAGATAATTATAATAAGATCGTGTAAATAAGCCTCGTGTAGACGCTAGATAAAATATCGCTATAAAATATAACTCGCGTGCCGTGGAAATGTACTAAGTGCCGCGCGTAACGAAAACGTGAGCACTACAATGTAACTATCACAAGGGTTGTGCGTTCGAGTAAACAATTGTACTATATAAAAAGCGTACAGATCACACTAACAAACATTCGGGTGTCCTTAAAAATAATGTCCGAAGTCACACACGTAGAAAAGGGAGGCTCTCTGACTAAACTAACTAGGTTTACCAGAAAACAAGTCGGATATAAAAATTTGACACTTCGCATTACACCTGAGCGACATTGTTCGCGGTTGGAAGTACTCAAGCGGCCGGTCATGCTGAAAATACACGATTCAAACATCACTTTGGCTAACAGGCGGAGACGTACAAACATCACGTACAATAATTCATCGATAGTATGTCTACTAGTAGGGAATATGACCAAGTAAGTTATTACAATAATAACCCCTCGAATAGTTGAATGAATGATGAATGAAAATGTAAGCTGATAAAAAATAAAAAAAACCGCCTAACTGGATACCTGCGCGCGGCCTTTTAAAGGCGTTAAGATATTAAGAATATACACACGAACCATTTTATAACGAGAATTTTACCCGACAGACCTATTTGAAGTTAGCTACGGTCTCGGGAATAAATAGAACGTAAAAGCAATGCAGACAACTGAATTACATATTCTTCAATTGAATTGTCTCGTTCAAACAACGTAAAGCGAGTTGTGTATTTTCGGCATTGGACACTAAAACGGAAGAAGCTAACGAGCGTCCCGATAATGGACGCCGGTCTGCGTCAAGCTCATACACCAGTCGCCACCGGACCGCACCGGCGAATCGTCATCGCCTACCTTCTACCCACTGGCCCAATAATATAAACTCACTGAAATACATCACTCACTACACAAACTTTATTTTATTAAACGCATTTTCTTAGTTTACCCTGTTTGTGTGGGTATAATCTTGCAAGCTGAATTAAAACTACTTCCTCTTATCCTAAGTATTTGATATTAAATATATTGCTTTAGTATTGATTAATTTTATAACATTTTATGATAGGCATAACCTGATACTTATCGTCAGGGTATCAAGGCTGACTTCAGACGAGGGCGCTCCTCAAAAGTTAAATGTGACATTAAATCGTTTACACACATTAAAATTATAATAGCTCGTTATAAATTCCCTTTTAACCTGACTGCCACGCTCAAGGATAGCTTTAGACGCAAACTCCTGAACATTGAACAGTACAGTAATAATATTTTTTCTAACACTATAAAAGCATGATTTTAGTTTTTTTTCAATTATTAACTTTTTTTTACGCTTGCCAATATCACCGTCTGAAGGTAAAGGATTTAATGACTCGATGCGCCACTTCCATCTATACAAGCGGCAGTGGCGGAATTGAGGAGTGTTTACGCGAGTATCCACCAAAGATGTGTGTACTAGGAGTACAATATGTATTATAGTAGGTTATTCAGTGTATTTATATTACAGATTCCAGCTTACCCTTGCTCCTCTTGTCAACAACATTTGTCAAGAAACCATACAGTGAGCGCTTCACCATGTAACACGCTTAAGTCTGGAAACTAACGATGCGATATTTGCCGCGTCCGCCACCCGGAAGTCGTCTCAATCTTTAACAATACGACGCGTTCGACGCACAGTTGACTGCTACCGGCTCTCGAGCCGTCCAACGTTCGACCAAAATAAATAGATGTCTCTCAATGGTTTAAATAAAAATTCAATATCTAAAATCGTCAACCATAACGGTATGGCTCGTGAGTATCGAATGACAGAACTCCGGACCGCGCGCGGTTCCACCGCCCCGTGAGTCTCCAGGGTCAGTCGGTTCGTCTACGCCGCCGCTGGAGGGTGGCTAAAAGCTCGCTCCCCGAACGGTTCTCATCCGTGACCCCGCGAGGGCTCGGCCGCCCGCGAAACATCAAAAAAGCTCGACTACCTTTCGCTTGACGTACTCCTTCAAGGGCGCGTAGTAGTGATGCCGGAGCGCGAGGAGCTCCGGCTTGCGCTTGAGGGCGCGGAGGGGAGGCCAATCGGTCTCGAACAGGACGACCGTGGCCAGCGCGAGCGCCAGCCACACGAATAAGAAGGAGGGCACGAACGCGCGGAGGAGGCTGAAGGGGCGGGGCGGGGGTGGCAGCGCGCCCGCGCGCCACTCCTCGGCCGCGTGCGTCACGTGCGTTACGTGCGTCGCGTGCGTCGTGGCCCCGGACTCGGTCGACGAGTGCTCGAACGGGTCGCGAGCGCCGTACTCCGCGCATGGAACTGTGACACAAGCTCATGTTACTTATAAACAGTACTAGCATTTCCTGTGTCACAATTGGTATGGACAACATAAATAACATCACTGATATCGATGACCTGACAAAACAATTATCACCAACAGACACCTGACCAAACAATAATCACAGACAGTATCAGTACAATCTAACCTACGAGACAATCAGTTGGTAAAACATAACAGCCAACAGTAAAATAAATAAAATTAAAGAATAAATAAGAAAATTAATGTTGGCCAAACACGTACTCCGACTCGTACGTAGTACTCCGACTCACCGGTAGCCTTGGGCTCCTCCGTTACAGCACGTAAATGGTCGCAGCACGCCAACGCGATGTCCACGGCGGGGCCGCTGAGCAGGCAGCCGCCGTCGCACGCGTCGCTATCGGCCAAGCCCACGCCCACGCCCACTCCGCTCTCCTCCAGCGGCGCGCTGTGCGTCGAGCGCGGCAGGCTGCTGTAACCTGAGCCAATTGCGTTATCCATAATTAATGATACGGTCCAAATATCATATAGCATGGAAGGGTCAAATGACGTTGTGGAAACCGACATTCAACTATCAACAACAAGTGTGTATAATCAGTAACAACTTTCAAAGTTATCAAGGTACAAGTTTGCGTACAGAAAAGTACAAAACAAGACATCGATCGAAATTCAAGTATTACCAAAAAGTTTAGTTACCTATAAACTTTTTAGGTAAGCTCAAAGCTCAGTTGACAGTAATTGTACTCGCAGGAGGTATTCTTTTATACAATTTCGATTTCCAACAATTGACAAATAAATTGCTATTTTTGGGTTTTATCTATGTATTGAAAATTTGTACATGCCACTAATGAAACCTAGATCTAACATTTGTGTATCTAAGAGAAAATATAAAGAGAGTATTAGAAAATGAGAAGAAGTCCTTCAATACCACATACCAAAATCACCAGTCATCGGCGTGGAGGGAGTGGCGGGCACACTAGAGGCTTTCCTCTTGCCGCCTGCACTTGACCCTTCCTCCTGAAACATACAGTTTTCAATAAACTCTACATATCCTACAGAACCTAGTTTACATTAGGAAACAAAAAATGGATCCTGATTTAAAATTAAAATATATATATATATATGATTACAGACTTGGTCCACTTAATAAGACCGCTTGGCAGTTTGTTATATCCAATGCAATAAGTACACGAATCATACCTCACAGACCTTGACTAATATGTGTTATATAAAATATATCAACAAGAAAAGCTTAGTACTTCAATGGTAGGAGACGGATCAAGTTGAAAACTTTGATAGTTTGATTTTTTAAAGCTTCTGAGCTTAGTAGAGAAAATAATTGCTTCCATATATACATAGTCAATAAGCCACTCGACTTCACTGTAACACCGGGATGAAACGCCCTGAATTGAACTGTGTAGGGGGTCGCTAATGACATAACCCCACCCCCCACCACCACCACCTGGTGGTGGTAATTACCTAATTAAAACGATATCGTGGCTATACCTATGATAATTGAACCTATATCTTAGTTCTAAAATCTGCGACGGGCGTGCTACCTGCGAGTCTCGGGGCGCGAGCAGTCCGTCTCGCTCTAATATCTCCCTCTCCGTCCGCCCCACGTACTTGAACTTGGTACCCCACGAGAACAGCCCGCCGCCCGAGTACACGCACGCGTCCGACGACGAAGCCAACCTGCAATGCACCAATCAAAGCTCATCTTCTTGTAAGGTGGAAATACGCAATAATTTAATAGTTAAATATTAAATTTAATTAAATACTAATAACAGGCTTTTATTGTAAGAATTCCCTAAGAAAATATTAAAGTGACTATACTGTTCACCATTGAGGAGTTCCCTGTTCCAACCACCAATCCACCCGTGTGTAGTATCTAATTATGCTTATCATAGAATGTATTTTATAGGAACTAAAGCTATATGTAGAATTTCAAATGTGTACGTTATGAGGCAATAGATCTTATACAGCTTGTAAGATTTAACACAAAAATCATACGAATAAATAAATACTGCGAGTTTTACGTTAAAGCTTTTAAAAAGTAACATTTCATTAGGTGCGCCTCATTAAATATTAATTTTGTCATTGAGTTACGAACAAACATTCAGTTTTCACCTACATATAAATAAATATAATCCTTCATAAAACCGTGCATAATTTTTACCGTTAGAGTTGTATACGGATATTTACAATGTGTAGCAAGAAAGGTGACGGCCCCGTCGCCTAGTTGGTAGTGGCCCTGCCTGCGAAACGAGGGTCCTAGATTTGATTCCCGGCCGGGCAGACATTTATATGACAGATATATATTTGTTCTCGTTCATGCGTGTTAGTGACGTGTTATTTGTGTTGTCCATGCCTCCCACGACACGGGGAGTCCTACTGCGGGGGAATAAGTGTGTTAGTATTTTTTATTTATTACTCACGTGAAAAACAACATTTGTTCTATTGCACAACACCACACGTGGCGACACGACGCGCCGCTCGGACACTTGAACCCCACCGTGTGCTTCTTCTGGAAACAAACATCAGTCAATGACACCAGCGTCCCGACCACGAGCGCGATCAACCTTCACCGAGGATTCCGTAGAAAACTCAACGGATCCAATGAGGTATCGTTCGTATTTATAGGAGCTTCATCAACATTATATGCAAATTTCAACGTAGTATCTGAACTATGTAGAATAGATATACTTGGATAAATGTTTCTGTATGATTTTAAAACAGTTTTACTGGTCACCGGGGCGTAATCATGCGCGATTTTCGAGCAACTAAATTATGTTCTGTTTGTAGAATAAACACCCAGATTTTTTAAATTTGACCCCGGATTGTAAAATAAAAGAATTTATGTGTCTCACTTTTAAGTTGCCCTATTCCATAATGAAATTTCAGCTTTTAACAAATCTCGCAAGCACAAACATGGATTACAATAATTATTTAAATTTTTGTTAAATCACAAGATCAAATTTGTTACATAATTTCTTTTTTGTAACTCTTTTTAACAGGATACAACATGCTACTTGAATGAACGGACAAAAATAGGTGAAACCCTTTTAACTTGCAAAACTCTTACTAATGCCTTCACACTTCGACTTGCTAGCCAATCAACCTCCTTCAAAACCCCGATACTAAATTGCACTGATTTGGAACCGGTTAAAAGAAAACCTTTAATTAGACATAAAGACAGCTAGGTATCATTAAAACACTTACTTCAGGATAGTTGAGATGAACTATGAACATTCGTCCCTCGAAATTAATTTTGTGCACTTCCGACCACTTGAAGTGGTGCGTTTTCCGACTGCCTTGAAACGTTAAAATGCCGCCGTGATTGATTCCTAAATACAATTGATTTCCTCTGTGATCCTGGGGACAAAGTTATTCAACATTAATTTATCCTAAGTAACATTATCCACTTATTTCATTCTACAACTATTACTTAAGTGGGTGATATTTTTATTAATTCATATTGAAAACGTTAATTAAAATTATATAATCATTCCATATAAGTTCTTAATCAAAGACAAACAAGGTGGGTATGGTGGGATGTTCATTATGACTTCTACCAGATGTATCCTGACGGTCTCATTAACACACTAATTAATAGGAAACAATTTTGTATAAATCTCTATTAATTTTGCTAAACATTTAATACATTAAATAAGGCGCCGTTCACACTAATTCAGAGGTATAGGGCAACTCGGCATTCAATATAAGGAACTCAGTGTGACCGTGTGATTAGCCATTATTAATTAACAAAGCATATTCCGATACTTCAACATATTTTATACATTATAAACTTCAATAATTTTGATCAAATACTATATAAAAAGATAAAAAAAAAAACAATAATTGCGAATGCCAAATATTGCATAAATAACCGGTACCTTCACAGGATGTGGGTCCACTCCATAGGTATCGAGTTGACAAGCGATTTTGAGAAAAGACCGCTCGGCTTCCTGCGTGGAGAGACCCTTCACTCCCCCCGTCCCGCCCGGCGTGCCCTCGACGGGTTCTCTATGTAACTCCTGAAAATACGACAAAGTAACCAGCCATTAGACAATCACCAAGTCTTCAACTCAAAAATAAATATAGTTATTACATTAGTGCGTTTTACACAAAATTTTTAGTCCAGCCATCCGCTGGTAAAAAGTCACCATCGACCATTGACATTAGTAGCACATATAAAACAGAGATGAAGTATATTTTTCAATCACACTTCCAGAAGCATTTTAGCGAAATTATTGCAGTTTTGGGATGAAGTTTCTTATCGCAGTTGTGTGTCAGGATTTCATATATGCACCTATAAATCATCAAGTCATGAAAGAAGACGAGCCTACCGCCCGCTTTCTCTTGTGTGTAGAATGTCTATGTAATTAGAATTCAAAAAATTTTAAAATAAACAGTAAAAAAATTGTCAATATTATAGATGGCAATATGTAGTTTTGAGTTATTTAATTAGGGACAGTTACTATAAAATTTATTTCTTATTGGACCATTCTATTTTTACAGTTTAAACTTAATAATTTTCTGAGCCTTCTTACCTGTATTCTACCCTCTATAGCATCCGTCTGTCTCAACAGAAGCCTCATTTCAGTAACATAGTTCCCAACGTGGATGTTGGGGTCGTAATCACCAAGCTCAACTAGAAATAAATTAAGCATTATGATAGCATTTTTCGTTAGTATATTTTACATATTTCTACAAATAATATATGTTGATGTTTAATAAAATTCAAATAAAGTTACATATTAAAAGTTTATTGGAAAGCCTTAGAAGTTTGATCATGTATCTGAAATGGATAATTTACTGTTTTGTGTGTTATTCAGTCAATTAAATTAAAAGAAATTAAAAAAAATATTTAAATTTGAAAAATGGACGGATTAACCATGTTTTCATGTACTTTGATGAGAGACTATAAGTAAGTATTCATACAAATTGATAAAAATAGGTTGTCCATCCTCATAACCAGTCACAAATAAATATTGAAAGCACTTGAAACTGGGCATGGAGGCTTTTAGCTATGAGTTCACCATTGTCTGTCTTATACAATATTTGACTTTTTCCTAAATACCAACCACAATTGTATTATCACTAAGTACCAAACTGAAAAATCATAATTTGGTAAAAAAAAATTCTAAGTACAACAATTTAAACACTCATAATATTGTTACTGAATAGATATACATCAATATTCTAAATGTTTTTAAAATAATATAAGTATGGTGTGAAAAGTATTTTTTTTTTATTGCATCATTGGATGTCAAGCTATGCTGGTTATAAATATCTGATACTAATGTTGACCTCTAATCTATAAACCAATCCATGTAGGTGAAGCGCAGTGGAACATGCGCATCAAGACCTACTCTTCAAGAAGACAAAGAAACTCATGCCACATAATGAGTCAATAACCCAATAAACAATAAGCCTTATCAATGGAGTATAACTCCACTCTCTATCTGACAAGTAATTTATAGTACTTATACAATATTTTAGATCATGATTGCATTATAGAATATGATTGTGCAATAGTATGAGTCACTTATAATCCACAAGTTGCATTTCTTAAAGTGTAATCTTACAAATTTGATCAATTACATCATAAATTATCCTTAAAAATAGAGTTGCTTAGTTGTTTATTGCCAAGTTAAATTATACTATAACATTTTTATTTACAATCTGTATCTCTAAAGGTTTTGAATTTAGAAATCTGGTAATTGAATAGAAAATATTCATATGAACAGTAACAATATAAATATGTTGATACTATTATTATCAAACCTAACAGTTACATTGTGGCATAACATCCTGGTAGAGTCTGAAACCTGATAATTTTAACATTACTAGCAATTCCACTGTACAGACAAAATTCAACCATAAATCGTATTGATAAAGATTAACTTCACATTAACATTGTTTAATATTTTATTATCATATTAAATGTGTTTCCAAGAGACATTTTAGTTTCCTGCATGTAAACTTAACTAGATTCTAAACTTGTTAGATTCCTATAATTCTATATGTATGTATTTTTCTTATGAAGGATAATAAGTTGTATTTTCACACATTAATTCATAGATTTCTAATTAGAACATTTCCATTCAAATAGATGTCACTGGCAAATAAAAAAATACCTATCATTAATAACTATTGTCTTCAAAACTATGTACACTAAAAATATGCTTACTCTGTATAATGAGGGCCCCCAACATGGCGGCTTCATTTGAAGTACAATATAATCTTCCATGCAACAAATCCCTCTTCAGCTGAAGGTAAATTTGGAACCTTGTCACATCCTCTTTTAGAAGCAGTGGATTTGGAGGATAGAATTTAACTCGAAAACTAAATAAAATTGGTGATGCATCTGTAAAATTAAAAAAAAAACAGAATTAATTGTACAATGTACTCATAGTTTACAAACTCATATTGTAAATTCTTACATCTTGAGAAGCTCTCATTCAACTAAACACTTATTTTTAACATTTTTAAAGATTAGTAACAATTGTAAGGATGTGATATTTTTATAAATAAGATGAATGAGTAAAGTTCATAAATACTAATTTAGTTTTTACAATACAAATGACAAAATTTTGTATATACATAAAAAAACAGTTTAAATTTCCGTCACATTTCCACATCAAGCATAAAGACCTTTTATTGTAACTACTTAATGCAATAAAGTGGATTTCATAATATTTCATTTTCATTCCATTTCATACATGGTAATCACCAGATTAATATCAATGGATCTGGTTACAACAAATCATATTTGAACCCAGTGGCCATTTGGAATATAATGTGTATGTAAAATAAGGAAAACCACACATAAAGTAGTTCATAGCTAAAGATAATAATTACAAATCAATATTTACCTTTGACTTGTTTCAATATTAACTTAGCCAAATGCAGCCAATGCTGAAATAATTCAAAACAAATTGATTAAAATAAATTAATTTACAAATGATGTGTTATGCACTTTGATGATGAGTGAACTGTTCAGTTATAGCTAAAATAAATAATTATTTTATCATTAATTAATATTTATATTTAACATACATCCATAGGATATAATAGGCTAAGGTATAGCTTTAAGAAAAAGTACCATTTTTTATCCTGTATATTTATCTTAAGCTTAAAATCTCCCATAACTTTGATTAATTTTGATCATTACTAATGTTGTTACTTAAACAACCAATTACAGAGACAAACTTTAAATATTTATATTGTTTTTAATCATAATGCTTCATTGAATTATTGCACATAATACCTTCAGACAATATTCTAGTGAATATTTTTTTTTATTGTTACTAATGTTATTATACATTCATTTATTACTAGATGTTACCCATAGCTTCACCTGCGAACAGCAGTAAATTGGTTGATGACTTCTTTCTATCAATGGTTGTGAAACAAGGTTTTATTGTTAAACACTTTCTTTACTAATAATAATGATATTAGATAGCCTTGTTACCCCGAGCTTCCTATATTACTTTTTTTTACAAAATATCCCTTAGCTCGGCGTGCCTTATGGCAGAGGCATCCACCAACATCTTCCATTATTTCCTATTGGTGGCTTAAATTACTGCGGCTACTTTGGCTTACTTTAATTTGGCGTAAATATACACCATAATGGATCTTCCCACATAAATGAGATGTTTTATCGCTGAGAAATGTAGCCTATCATACTCTTCAACCTTCCAACTATCTTCACACCAAAAATCAAACCATAAGGACCTTGCACAGTGAAATAAGAACAAACACACTTTCAAATGTATAATATTAGTATAGATTTTGTTATTATATTTATTTTGGTGACCAACTTTATGACACTAAATGTTAATGCAGCATTAAGATTTAAATTAGTGTCAATATTTAAAGGTCTTTTTCTGCAACCGGCTGATAAAACAATTTAAAATTGTTAAAAAAAAATGAAGGACCAAAAATCTTAAATGTAAAAAAGACCCTGACAAAAATAAAACTGTTGCAACTTTCTGAACATCCCTAAATGTTAATAAACATATGAATTATGTGCAGTAATAAATTCATTTAGTTGTCTCTTCTCTTTCCCATCCAGCAATACATCATATAGTCTTTAGAGTTAATCATTAATAGCAGTGGCCATATCACAACAGATGGCTCATATAAATGCATAATGCATTAGGGTAGCATAAAGTTCCATATTATACCGGAGTTTTTTTTTTAATATAAAATATATATTGGACACTATTAACCTATAATTAACCAAGAATCTAAGTCATTCAACCTAGACAAAAGTGATATACTCTGCAACCCATTTTTACCCAGTGATAATAGTGTACTCAATAAAGCATGTTTCTGGATGAAGTAAATAGCAGTATAGATTATGTACTTGATTCACTACTACCACATTTCTTTTAATAATCATGACATATGCTGCCTGGTTCTATTGGTTGCATAAAACATGAATTTTCAGCCAGAAACTTAACTACAATTTACTTACTTAAATAAAAAAAAGAAAATGATCATATTATATACTCACTCTTTGGCCTCCAGCATCTACATATCGAAGTCCAAAGTAATCAGTTTCAGTAAGGTTTAATTGTTGACAAACATGCTCTAGAAGAAATTTCCCTTTATAGCTTGGCTGAAAAAACAAAACAAACATAAAATCAATTCGTTCCATAATTTTCAATAACATAAATTCAATTGTTATTTATTCAAAATTTAAATTCATTTAAACAGGTACTCACATGGAATTCACATTCTAATATTTCTGTATCTTCTAACAAGCGCACAGTACATTTATAAACAATATTACTATCACCTCTGCTTTTAAACATGGTGATTTTGTAATTAACAATTTCTATAAAATAATAAACATAAATTTTCGTATCATGTCACTTCGCGTTGTTGTGATAAAAGACGCATTAAAATTGCTGGAAAATTGTTAAATCATTTTGTTATTCAAAGAAAAAGGCGCCTTGATTCATTCGTTTTTTCGGGTTTTAATAATTTTCTTACTATCTGAATAGTACTACTCCTTTCTATTCCTGTATATTTTTCAGTCTTAGCCAGGACCACTTTATCACTGATAGAAAATGTTAGATTGATTGAATACGATTGATAGTGTAGAGAAAAAACTCCTCACTAAGTAATCTGTGATCTTCTTTTCTCTGTGGTATGAATAATTTTATGTACATTTTTTGGGAGAGCGAGAAAAGCATATTCGAAATCTATGCGCGTTATGAGACAACGAACTATCTTCAGGCAGCTATTAATTTCCATTTGTTTGTTTTAGATCTGTGGTAGCATGTTTTTTTATGCGTTGAGCACCACAAATCAATTAATGAGCTAAAATATATATTCAAGTAACTTTAAAAACGATGAACTAAATATTTGTAAATAATTATAACAAAATATTATATAAGTAAGTATTCAACTACATAAATACTATTAACCGCTAATATGCAAACTATTTTTTTTTATCCAAATTTCAATTGCATGTATTTTAATTTAACGCGAATTTTAAACGACATACTTAATCACATAATGTTATTGTGTACATTTCAAATAAATTACAATCTTTCTTTATTTGACAGAAACTATTTTTTTAATTTCCGAACGAAAAATGTAACAACTAAACGGATATGACGTTATCAATTTAAGTGTGACCAACATGTAGGGTCGTAACATATTATAGAGGAAAGAAGGAAGAGAGGTACTTATGAAGATGAAAATGTTTGAAATTTTGAAATAGATTATGTCAAAGGTATTCAAATCCACTCCACGAGTTTATAGATCATATGTTGCTAATTGTTTATATTTCTTAGAAGGGTAATTCAAAATATATAATAAGTATTTGAAAATGTATCCATCTATTACTAATTGAACTAAATTTATTAGTAATTATCCTGAATTAAATATATTTAATTAAATTTTTTTAAGTCATGTTTAAGCCCGAAACTCAGCTTGTTTAACAACTTGAACACGTTATTTAATGCTATAATATAATATTAATAGATTATACGCATTTGATCTCATAACTTCAGCAGATAGGCAATATAAATATTTATTAATTAAATTAAAAAGAAATGGTTATAGTATCTATTATCGCGATGAAACTGACTATATTCATGTAATTTATGACATTTTATTAATATTGTGTTTTCTTATATAATTTCAAGTTATTCAAACTTGAAATGATCAGAGATCGTTGTGGATACAGATTTTTCGTTTCTTTTTTGTTTTCTTTTTATTTAATATATTATTTGCATTTATGCGCAAATTTAAATTAATTGGATCTTACAAAAGATGAAAATATTTTTATAGTTTAGTTTATTATAAACTAGTGATCCTCGGCTATGAAATACGACTTTATGTCAACGACATTTATGTCATGCAAGGAAGGTTTTTCATTTAAGTGTGGACAAATTACGTGGAAACCAAAACGTTCATATATAAATGGCTGAAGAAAACGTATTCTATGTATTCATCCCATAT
>DWPA01003645.1:0-13827 GCA_018251375.1 Calpodes ethlius
AATCATGTGATGATCTTTAGCAAAGTTGTTGTGTATGAGCCCACGAAGGTTTCTAAGTTGGTACGACCAATTTTCGATAGCCACTGTCATTTCACATATTGACATGGCAGTTCGTGTTGGCGTAGCAACGCGCGCTGGGTACAGCTAGTACTAAATGAAATGAAATCAATTTATAATCCTATATACATATTATAGACTATGTAATACCACGTGACCTCAAACACCATACGGAACACATGACGTCATTATTCTTCATTCAAAAGTGAGGTTTATTGATTTCTTTCCGTTTTGACTGTTTTATTATTAAAAATAAAAACACTGATATTAAAAAAATATATATAGAGATCTAATTAAGATCTAAAAAAAATGTTAATATCCCTATCGTTAGGTTAGGTTAGTTTCGTTGCTCCAGTACCGAATATCTAAATCTCATCAGGCAGAAAGAGTAAACTAACTTGATGACTTTGAGTGTACACAGTCGATCAATGAGAAGACGCTCTTTGCATGCAATTTTAATTAAATTATCCAGTTAATAATCGTTTGTATTAGTCCTACTCACAGTTGGCCACAGATGCGTTGCTGCCCTACTTGTGTTTTACAACTTATTATATCTGACAAATGTTTTTAGTTTGTCGATATTATTACTGATTGCTATATGAATCGAGTAGTTTGTATGTAAGAATTAACGAGCATTAGCTAAAATTATCTTAACTAAAATTCGGTGTAGTTATTTTCTATAACGTCCATATATTATTATAAATCTTACAAGTTGCGTCGATCAATCTTACAAAGTTTTGTTCCGGAAATTCGAAGGGCGGTAATGGAGTTGGTGATTGTTACTAATTAATCATTATATCTGCATAATATATCTTAGTTAGACGATAAACTTGTTTTTAATCGAATGAAAATAACTCACATCAAACTACACCTTGGTATGAAATTGATAAAACCGAAGCATCGATATTATTTGGATTTATTTTCGTTTAAATACTTTCCATACTTATATTACATAAATACTTCTGACGAGTTCGAAGTTTAATTATTTATTTATACGTTTCTGGCCTTTAAAAACAAGTGGTACAAAAGGTGGCCTAACAAAACCATATTTAACTTATTAAGAATGAGAATGATTAAAAAAGTTGCAATGACTTACAATAACGATTTCTCTATAACCTACTTCTATCTATCTATCTATTAGCCTTTGAAGGTCCACTGCTGGACAAACATTCCATTATCTACTTGAAACGTGCAAAATAAACAAAATAGTTTACGTAAATTTAACAAATAAATTGCCTTAAGTTTTGTAATTACCGTAACATACATAGCGATACAAAATGGCGCAGATACGTAACGACATGTGCTTATCTTAAATTATTGCGTTGAAACTTTTGCCACTACTCTGTGAATAAATATATATCTGTAATTGTAACAAACATTCGATACTTGCTGATTTAGTATACTGAAGTAGGTATGTTATTAAAACAAGTTATATTGTGTCAAGGATAGTGTAGAAACGAGTTGCTACAAATAAGCCAGCTATAACAAGTTACGTTTCTTTCTCAAAATTCCTACTAAAACTACTGAAATACCCACTGGGATTTGTTTAATCATTTGGTGGAAATTTATAGAAAATTAATCCCCACCAGTGGGGATTCCCTTGGGATCTCCTTGGTGGGGATTTCATCGATAATTCGTAATTATGATTCTTTTTCAAAATTCTCACTAAAAAGTTTCTTAATTCTCACTGTTTTACGCTTTACTTCAAATCAATATTATATTGTGAAACTGACCGTCTAAGCGTTATAATTATATACTTATAATCACAATGTATATATGTTAAAATTAACATGTAGTTCTAGCCAAAAATTATACAATCTATTATTATTAGCTAACTCTAGACTGTAATTTGTTTAATTAGATAGTTGACTATATTACTGCACGATGACAGACAATACGAGTATAAGATTTTTTAAGACTACACAAATGTCCTCAACAATGCGCAAACCAAGCCCTAAAAGTTATAAAATTTTGGCACTGACCTATTTTCTCATCTCCAAGTAACGTTTACGTTAGTTTCGTCTCACGGTCATGAAAATTAAACCCTGATATTGTTAAGTTTAAATACAAGTTACACACGACGCTAAGTCGAATTCTGAACTAGCGCAATTTAAACTAATAAAGGACAAATAGTAGGGCCCAATGCAGATACTAGTGTCATGTAATGATTCTATTTTTATTCTAAGATTAGCGAGTAATAGGGGAAAGCACGACTGAATAAGCTTTGGGATTCGACACAGAGATTTGACATAGAATAACCGCGTCACGCTTCGTTATTAATCAGGGTTCCGTAAAAGGTGTCGAGGTCCAGCTGTGACGCAGGCTCCTGCAGAGGCAGTATCCGCCCAGACGCCGGTCGGACTGCACGCGCCCGCCCTAACTTAAGCGGCTGCCGCGCTCGATTTGAATTTCGAATTTCGTTTTTTTTTCTCAATTTTCTAAGTGACCTGGTCCGTAAAGTTCTCAATGGTGAATAGCTGATATTTAATTATATTTGGACTTAACAAGAGCGGTATGGGATGTTTCACTCATTTGAAAGTTTGATAGTGTGAGGTTTATTATGCTAATCTCAAAATATATTAACTGTCATTATTTGAATCATTTGAATGGAACATGTTGGCAATTTGAAAGGATTTTTTATTATTCTTAAAATATTTTCATTTCATAATTTCTGCTGAACTTACATGATGAGTAAACGTAAAATTTAAGCACACTTGGGCATCTATTTTCAGTGTCGCTTTTGAAGATGATTCTTCAGGCTTAAGTCAGAGTTCTACAGTTATTACATTATTTCTACACGTGAGCAACTGTGATTTACAATTTTTTTACATGGAAAATACTGTAAAAGAGATATACATTAAAATAACTTTCATCGTGAAATAAATATTGGAAATTTTTAAAGCATACTGAAAATTATTTCTCGAAATCAAATCCATGGCTAACTGAATTATTTAATATTATTGTTAATTAATACTAGTTACCATGATTCAAATTTATGACAATAATCACGGAGTATTCAAATGCTAATTACATTGGTTGCAATAAGTGATTGAAATTGTATCTATTCTAATTACGTAAATACGTCAATCGTGAAAAGACTATGAATTATATATAAATATTTTAAGTATTTTTTTATATCTTGATAATTATCATTAATTAAAAATAGTAAAACGCTTATTAACGTAAACTATAGGGAAATATTTGAGTTATTTTAGGTCATTCATACTTTTTTGTACGTGCGAGTGTTTTTATTATTATATTATATTTTTATAAAATATGACAGAAATAATTATAAACGTAGAAATTATAGTATTTACATGATGATACTGTTTAGAAACGTAATAAGATTTACTTTTTTAATTTTAAAATCTTACATTAAATTACTATCAGTCAATTACAGAAACGAGATTTAAATATTAACACTACTTTAAAATTTAATGCTTCATTAAATCGTAGCACAGAACATAGAAAAGTATTTTAATAATAATTATTATTTTTTGTAATTACCATTATTATTGTAAACTTAGTACTTGTTTTATAATTATGTTTATTTTAATGAACAACTACACGTATCAAACGTTTTTAAGGTTGTTGTACACATTTTTTAATGTCAATTATATTTAAATGAATAACAGTAACTAAATTCACAGAAAGATACCAGTAATAATGATAAGGACTTAATAATAATTACAGCGTATTACCATCACGCAGGGCTGGCGTCTATCACTGCTTATGACACCTGGTCTGGTGGTATGGGATTAGGGTCAGTATTCTTAGAAACTCCAACATACCCAAATAACTATATTTGTACAGCATATGGAAAACAATAAGACAGAAATACAGATTAGGTAATGTATAGAGAGATATAAAGATAGTATAACGTGATATTATTTACTATCCTCTTTTCACGAGCCTTTTAATAAGATATACAGAACCGTAAAACTAATAAATGAATTATTTTTATTCTATTTCTAATTTATCTAATTATTTCGTTTTATTCGATACACTGTTTAATACCAGTACAAATCGATATACCGGTTAATACAAGTACAAAACGATATACCGGTTAACACCAGTACAAATCGATATACCGGTTAATACCAGTTAAATGCCCAGTAGATTTCAACCACAACTATTGCATGATTCATGATCATTATCTAGTATCCCTATCTAAAATTCACGCCTGGATACGTAATGAGATGCTTTGCCAAAACCGTAATAACGATGGGTTAATATTGGAATGCAGCATAATAGGCTTTCGGTTTTATTGCCGGTAATGGGGTCTTGGGTTCGATACTCGCTGCATTTTTCAGTTTTTTGGGTGTTAGAAATGTATTGTCATTTGTTTACGTGAAGGACTATACTATCCGGATACGAATCGTAACTTTATTAAGTTACGATTTTTTTGTACTCATTTTAAAGTTATGTTACTGTAATAAATAAATGGAAGATTGGCGTAAAAATATCACATACTTTAGACCTTTTTTACAATATCCCATTGTGCATCTCTCTCTCTACGTCGTTGTACTTAGTTCTGAGTCTTGACTATTCATCTTCTTCAAAGCCTCAGGCCACTTTTGTCAATTTTTGGTGCCCTTAAAGTATCATAGAAAGTTGTACCAAAGGATGTCCGGATCTGATCGGGCCAACGTATAGGGCTTTAATCTAACCCGTACTCGTGAGTTTTGCGTCCACACGAAAACAGATACCCTACTTTGATAATCCCAATACATTTTCAGACGAAACTGTTAAAATATAGCCATTATAGGCAGAACATTTACAGCAGTGATTGAAAAATAATGTCTAACTGTAAGATATATTAACATGTCGCCATAGAAAAATAAATATTGTAGTTAAAACAACATTATAAATTTATCAACCAAACTATTAAATATAATAAATGTCACAGAGCAACGTCTGCCAGGTTAGCTAGTATATACTATAATAAAATTTTACTATGATCAAAATTTATTATATTTGCGAAACCTATTACTGTGGTTTGATACGGCTACTACGCAATGCTTTTTTTGAGATTCACCTGTGAACACGATCGCACTGACAAAAGAAAGTGTGTGAATATGCAAAAATAATTCTGTCTTAATGTTATTTTTAGTCACTGTACATTAAGACACAGGTTTCTCAAAGCGAAACGTAGACGGTATTCAGTTATAATATAATATATCGCAGCATCAAACATTTATAGATCTGACATTTACTTATAGAAATAACGTGTTTGCCAACGTAGGACCCTCTTTCCTAATAGTTAATGTGGCGTAAGAAAATCATTCCAACTGTCGACCGTTTTCAAAATTTCCGTAACCGCTCGATTATGAAAAGTAACAAAAGCACAAATAAAGAAATAAATTGGCATTATTCGTAAACTTTTGTACTTAAAAAAACAACACGAGCGCGGTCAAGAGTTTCATGAGCGCTTGAGGAAAAAAAATGAGATATACGTACTCGATATCGGTACTCGGTATCGATATTAGGTATCGGTACCCTCAATACCATAATTTTTATTGCAGGCCTAAAGTGGTCTAAAACATATAATATATTTTAACACACAATGTAACAGCGTCCTTAGAATAGATATATTTAGAACTAGCACCTGCGCTCATTTCGCATTGGGACCGTTATGTATCCATACCCACACTCGAATTTAGACAGTATTTATAAATTGTCACTTATGGACTGATTCAAGTAATTTACTGGGTTAACAAATACTTGAATGTTCCAAGAACAGATATCGATTTTATTTTATGCATGGATAATTAAAAAAGAAATAAATTTAAGTGCTGTACTTTATTGCACAAAATAAACGATTTGTTTCAATTGATTATAAATCATTTCTCCCTTCATTCAGGTCATATTCGGAATAAAATTATTTTTAGCTGGTTGATGCATTTTTGTTTCAGTTGCAATATTCGAAAACTAGTTTTAAATTTGAGTATTTTTAACATTACAAACTGATTAGTGCCCCCACCTGACTAATTTGTCATCAATTGACCAGTCTTGTTTAATTATTGGAGGCCGTAATTAATTTCAGTTGCAGTATCGGATTAGTAATTTAAATTATAAATCCGTCAACGCCTCGTTGATGTCTTTAGCATTACCTAGGTCCAAGGGTCGTCCCCGCGTGACCAGTTTTTATCAGTTGACCCATCTCGATTACTTATCGATAACTACAAAATCGGTCGGTCCCAAGCTGCTCTCGCATGGCCGTTTTTTATCAGTTGACACATCTTGCTTATTGTTGGTTCTAATAAAATCTGTCGGTTCCGGGTCGCCCCCATATGACCAGTTTTTATCAATGGCCTCATCTCGCTTACTTATCGACTTCTATAAAATCGGTCGGTCCCAGCTTATCCTCGCGTGATCAGTTTTTACCACTTGATCCGTTTTGTATATTGACGGCTACTTTAATATCTGTTGGGTCCGAGTCGCACCCGCGTGACCAGTTTTTATCAGTGGTCCAATCTGGCTTACTTGTGAACATTTACTTACTTGTGAACATGATCAGTCGGTCCCAGTTCAATCTATGGTGACCAGTTTTTTATCAGTTGCCACGTTTTGCTTATTGTCGGCTACTATAATATCCGTTGGAGCCAGGTCTCTCCGCGTGACCAATTTTTATCCTTGTTCCATCTTGCTTACTTGTCGACTACCATAAAATTAGTGGGTTACAAACTGATATACTTAGTCAAAGCACTTTCGATACTAAATTTCTTCGTCGATCCGCTTTTAAGTAGTTTAGTAGGGTGCACTTTAGACCTCAATTACGAGACGAGTGTTTATCCCGAAATGAGCCATTAATACATCCCACGTTTGGTTCAGGAGCAAGTTGATTTACGCGCCTTTTCAATATTCAATTTATCTATTATTCTCAAATCTTTTGCATAACAACTGTTAAAAAGATATAATATTTGTTATTATTACCTATAAATATATCTTAAGATTAAAGATAGACAGATTATAGTGTACGTTGTTTACGTATAATCTATAAAGAAAATCTCTGATATTAAAGAAAATATATTTCATATCGGTACTTAGATATCATTAAGTAATAGGTATACCGTCGATCTAGCCCTGAATCCCTCCCTTAACAGCCACCAATACATCACACCAAGTTATTCAGTCCTTAACAGATAAAATTCTGCCAGTAGTGATGAAGATACATTTTGTGGGGTAATTAATAACTTAGGAGCTTCATTGCGGGTTCATAAAGGAGTCCATTATGCGAGCTCGTAGGAACATTACTGAGCTTGCGTTAGTGCGTTC
The DNA here is from genome assembly GCA_018251375.1 of Calpodes ethlius. Lineage (NCBI taxonomy): Eukaryota > Metazoa > Arthropoda > Insecta > Lepidoptera > Hesperiidae > Calpodes > Calpodes ethlius. The sequence goes on from DWPA01003645.1 coordinate 7,336, forward strand.
ATTGTTCTTATGTTTATAAATAACGAATCGATCATACTACCTTTTCATAGGCTGGGGCTACGACCGCCCAATTTTCACGCTTTGTGTAATAGATAATTAGGTAGGTGAAGTTAAGTGATGTATTTTAGTGATGTTTAAGGGTATATAGACAGCAGAGTATTTGTCGCTTTTAGAGCGTGTCTTTGTAATTGCATTATTGAATTATCTCCATTGTTATTTAATAATTTCGGAGCGTGTAGTTTTTTTTTTAATTGTCTCAGTTTTAATTTGAATAATATAAAGAGTTTTTTATTGATAATAATTTCTATAGTAATCATTTTTTATACATATGTTAAAACCTGTATGACCTTGTAAACCAACCACCCAAATGCCTTTAAGGCTACGCACAAGGGTTCCGTATTTGAAAGTTGATCGACTATTACTAATATACTTGTAAACCATGTCTAACCGTGATAATTTTATTTTTATTATAATTTATGTGCTTATTAATTAATTAATTATTATTAATCAAATAATATTGTCCTATATTTCTTCGTTTGTCCAACACCATTTAGCCACCAAGGGAGGGTTAAGGAATTGAGTCTATGCAAAATTAGCAATTTAAAGTTTAATAAATATTTCACAAAGATATTTCTGAATCGGAAAAGGTAATTCACAAAGTCAACATATCATTGTAAATGTATTTTAAAAAAGAATAATAACTGTTATATCTGCGTTCTATCGTAATAATTATCGCATTAAAAATGACACCACCCAATATGGACAACAGGTTAGCGCGTTAATTAACGTATATATCCATTTTAGATCTGCGGCTCCATAAATGTAGCCAAGTGATTAACGCGTTAATTTTATCGTGTTAATTACAGCGCATTCGGGTATTGCCGTTAAGACTAACGTTAAGACAGTTTGAGAAAGACTTCAGTTTGGTATAGACAACAAAAAAATCATAACCACTCTTATTCATTAAATTTAACGTACCAATTGACCAGTCACTCTTGTCAGTTTTCAACATCAACACAAAAACTGTCTTTCAACTTCAAAATTGTTGTTTATTATCAGAATCGAAAGCATCTACATATTCATATGGCAAATATGCATTTATCAAATGCGCATTGATGCTTCTGTTTGCATTAATGAGAGATCTTCACGGCTGGAGTGAATATGCTAAGTTACTCTCGTGGGTTAATAACTAACGAATAAAAACAAATCCCGCAGAACATAACACTTGTTGTTATATTTCAGTACCGTTAAATACGAGGAAAACTTTGAGTCGTAACTTGAAAACAGCGAAAAGAATTTCACAGACTCGTATAATTTACTTGTGCTGGTGAAACTTTTACGCTGTAATTTAGAAACTATATAAAATTATGTGTTGTGTTTTGAATTTAGCCCCGTTTTTATATGATATTTCATTACGTGGCCTCCGAAGTATGAAAGTGCTCAATAAATTTTGTAAGTAGTGGTCACCATCCAATTACCACACGCGCTCACAGTTGTTTAAATCGGTCAATCACTTACATTACGATTGAAGTGTATATGCGCTTTAAACATTAAAAAATTCCTTACTAAGTACATCTTCGTAATTTCTTTTGTGAGTCCTTAGATTGCACCCTCAAAGAGCTTTATCTATTTCATTTCAAGCTTGCCCAGCCCTCGAATATATTTACGCTGTCTCTCCAACACTTCCTGAGTTTTCCTTTGGGTACTATTTGCATCAGGGTTTTACTTAGAAATGTTTGTCAATCCTGTTATTTTCGTTTCTTTGAAGGTACACTGTCAATCTTAGCTTCGGAAAATTTGGCTGCCATTTATTTTCGTATAAGCATGTCTCAGCGGAATCCATAATACAAATCAAGGAGCCAAGCCGATGTTTACATTAGCTCGATTTCGTAAAGTGCTCTGGTAGGTCCTGTAATAAGAACGTCGGCTAAGTGACAGCGGAGTCGGTGATTTTATTCGGAGATTGATAAAATACTCTGCGTGTAGAGCAGAAAAACTTTATGGCTATCATATTGAAGGCTAATAGGATGTCTTACATTTCACAAAATTTACTCTAAGTTAAAAAAACTAAGCAGATATTTAGCATATTATTTTTTAATTTAGAAAATACTACTCGAAATGAAGACGAAATATTTGGTACTAAAAATATAATTTACCATATCCCCTATTTTACTTCTTCAAACGAGGACTGAATGAATTTATTAATATTATAGTTTAAAATTACATAAAACATACCGATTTTTGTTTCATGTTTAATCGATTTTGTTTCTATTGACGGCAATGATATTTTTCAAACTATAACAAAATCAACCCGCAAAAACGCAAAAGGAATTTACTTGTATTTACGGTTTCATCATCGAATAAGAATCTGTTGATGTAATAACTTTACATAACAAATCTCAACTTTTTCCTTCCACATTCATACAAAAATTTGACACAAATGTATGTATACATACGTAAATGATTCTATCAAGGTTCCGCTTTTCTGTAGATGTATAAATCTCTAAAAGCTAAAACGCTTGTATTGTACCTTAACTTTTGCGTTCCAATTCTGTCGCGGTGGTGCGGGTGCTATGACTGTAAATATTTGGGAGGTCGAATTTTCTTTCGCGTTGTCGCGCATTGGGATGGATTTCATAACAAAAATATTTTGTAAAGATATCTTTTGCACATCACTAGTAGTACTATTGAAAAAGATAAACATAAGCATAACTATTCCAAATTTATAGATTAATGTTTTTTTTTATAAATGTATGTACGAATTTAGACATACAGATAATATTGCTTTGAAATGCAGTGCTATCCTAAAGTGGTTATATTTGAAAAAATATTTCGTAATTAGTGCTATTTCCAAGAGATATTTCGAGAAACTTTTTTCGCCGTTCTACTTCACTGCAACACACCGTTCCGAATTAGTATTAGAGGCAACAGCTGACAAAATATTAAACAGAAATGCCGTATAAAATTTCAATTCTTTTCCCATGGGAACAAATCCATTTCCTGAGATTAACAGTATTATAGATGAATGTCTATGATATAAGGAAGAATACGGGTTAGACCTTATAGACCCATTCATAGGTATACAGGCGTACGCGCGTGTGCTTGTCTGTATGTGTCTGTATGTGTGTGTCTGTGCGTGCGTATGATTCTCACAAAAAAAGGGCAGACATAAATGGCGATAAGTTAACAGTTTAAAAAAAAAAGCTTTTATAATGTTAGTGCTTTAAAAAAACACAAATGTGCTGTTCGTCGTTATGACCTTCCCCATTCAACCCTAATTGCAATATCCGGTCATGTTTAAAAAAAAAAATTAACTAATGGCAATATGTAAATGACAACGCCTTATGATAAAATGAAGCAGTTCTAAATAATCTAGCAAGATGTGCGTCAGAGAAACATTGCTAGTTACAATTATAAAAGCTCGCGTAGAACGTAAGTTTAGACTTGAATACTTGTCGATAATTAAATCTTGTATAAATAATATACTCTAAATATACAATGTGGGCTACATATACAATGTGGGATAGGCTAGTGATTCGAACGTTGGTTCCCCAAACGTGGGGATGTGAGTACGAATCCTTCTCGCACCTCTAATTTTCAAAAAATGTTATGTGCAAGAAATATTGCCCAGCGTGGCGGACTATAGCCTATATCACATCGTGTGAGGGAGACGAAAGCCCAGCAGTGGGACAATTATGGGATGAAATGATGATGATGAAATATCCAATGTCTGACCATTTTATTATCAGTATAGATTAGAAAACCGTTCCAACTTACATTTAAAGCCTCTTTTCAGTACATTGCGACAGGACATAAACTCGATAAATAGGTCAATGTGCTCTTTAGAGGTTTTATTCCTCTGCTCCGGAAACCCCAAGCGACACGTTACAAATGGCGCGTGAAACACGAAAAAACATTAAATGAAAACCATTTACTATGACAGATTTTGACAGTTGTGGAACATTGTGCAAGGATGTGTGTAAATATTTTTATTATTGCAATCAGGAGACTGCTCACAATCGTAATGTATGCTAATTATAAATTTATTTTCTCGTTGGGGAAAAATATTGCTTACAGCGATGTGATTCGGGCTCATATCTGAACGAAGACGCCATATGTAAGAGATATTGGATCACGATCCTTATATATGTAAGACAGCGGAAAACGGGTTGATATGAGACAAATACTTATGTTTTATATTTTATTTTTGCTTTTCCATGTCATTTTGGCATGACGTACTTCCTTAATTACAATCTGTCCCGCTCTGTTTGTACAGAACAACTAAAAGAATAAGGTTTTTTTTTATTTAAATGACGTCATGCAATTCTAGTTTAAGCTGACTAGAATCAAAGAAGTGCGATTTGTAAGTAAAGAATTTACAGAATAGTAAGTGATACTTACAGTTCAACCTCTTAATTTTATGTGTACTTTTTATCATATCAGGAGTCAGGTCTTTTCAAGTGTGAGTTACAGGGCATCGTATACCACATTGGCCAAGGGCGGGGTGGCACTATTTAAACACTTTGCGAACATTGAGAATAATTCTTAGAAACGGGAATCTTCACGATTTTTTTCACCAAAACAAAAGCCTAACGATCTCTGGTTTCATTTCATGTTTCCTCGTTCATTGTCTGTAAATGAAGTGTCCTGTGGTACAAGTAGTAAAATGTGGGTTAGATACATTTGGGATCGATTACATAAATCTATCTGTAGGTACCTATCTATACATATAAATAAAATTGGAGTGTCTCTTTGTTATACTGAAATAATCGCTTTTACTACATGCTTATGAATATACGGTACATACACCAAAATATTTTTTTTTACAATTATTGTCTGTCTGCCTGTTTGTTTCGAATAATCTCTGAAAAGGCTGGACTTATTTTGACGGGATTTTTATTGGCTGGTATTGGATGTAATAAGGAGTAACTTAGGCCACTAAAACAAAATAAAGTAAAACACTCTTTGTTAAATTCCACGCGGACGACGTCGCGGGCACAGCTTGTAGGTAATATGTAATGTACACTGGCATAAGGTAGTTAATTATACATTATAATGTCGTTAAAACTTTATCGATACAAGAGTTTACTACGACCCCGAAATTTTAGTAGCGAAGTGCTCCGCTTAGTAACACTGAAATTGGGTCGCATCGCCTTTTATGGAGCTAATCCGGGGACTATAGACCTGAACCACAACATTACAAGGGCTTGCGGCAAACTTCCGAATAAATTACTGGATTACTCGCTAAGGGTGACTTTAATACAATGATAATATTTTTAATAAATGCCAAAAAAGGAGTATATTATGATTTCCAATTACTTGGAGAAGGTTCGGCAAATTGAGTTAATTCAAATGTGACTTCAATCAGTCATTGAAGTTGGTCCCATTTAAATACGGCGAGGTTCTTATAAATGGGTTCTGGAGAGAGTGGAACTCTTCAACGAATGGGAGTATTATTATTATGTACGATATTTGCTGAAATGTTTGAAGACTCTGCTAAATCGAATAAAAATAATTATTGACCCATTACCAATTATACTCGTAATTCCAAAAATACCTAAATATTATATTAAGATCAAAAATTGATAAACTTGTAATATACTTTTGTAGTCATTGTTATTATTATTCGGCATTTTATACTACGGTTTACATCCCATATTTACGTTAGACATAAACCTAAAGAGATGTAAAAGAATAAAAAACACACTTCAGAAAAGGTTTTTAATGGAATAATATTATAGCTATTACTGTAACAACAAAAATTAAAGCAAATTCCTTCTTGAACTATATAATACTAGCTTTCGGTTATATCGCGCGCTATGATACAAACTTTCATCCCCTATTTCAACCTCTTCTACCTTTTTTGCGATAAAAAGTATCCTATGTCCTTTCCCAAGTTCAGTTCTATCTTCTTACCGAATTTCATTATAATCGTTTCAGTAGTTTAACAGTGAAAGCATAACAGACTGAAATACTGAATACAGAATTACTTTCGAATTTATAATATATAATTATAATTTATATTATAAGTGTGTTTGTTCGTTTGTTTATACTTCTTTCACGGTACAGCGGAGCATCTTTATGGTATGATCTTTAGTTTGGTGATAGTTGGGAGGACGACGAGTACTATAGACTTTTTATCGCGAAATAACATCTTATTTCTGTGGAAAGATCCATTACGTTGTCCAGGTTGATACAGTTATAGGAAAAAGCTTGCAGTTAAAAATAAAGGTAGCGAGGACCGTGTTTTGGACTGAATCTGCTATAGTTTTGAGTTGGTTAAAGAATATTACAGACTAGCTGAACCCTGCGCGCGTTGCTACGCCAACAAGATATGTGATGTGTAATTCATAGGAATGACAATGGCGCCACCTGCCGAAAATTGGTCTTACTAACTTAGGAACCTTCGAGGGCTCATACACAACAACTTTCCTAAAGATCATCACATGATTAAATGTATCGTTTACGATTCTATAAAGGACATACAGACAA